>CAXIVR010000002.1:49994525-50137819 GCA_964035755.1 Teleogryllus oceanicus | reverse complement strand
GACCAGATCCACACGGCAGCAGAGGCGCGGTCGACGAAAACGGAATAGATGCTAGTGAAGCTATTGAAATGTTAGTCAATGAATATGAGATATTTTTGAAGTTCAAGGAGCCGGTAAAGGGATATCAATTTAAAATTGAATTGATGGATGAGGAACCTTTAATCTGAAACAATATCCGATCCCCATGTATATAAAGCGAAGTACGTAAACAAATAAACACGATGCTTGAGGATGGTATAATAAAAATCGATGACACCGTATTAAGCCCAATAGTGATAGTTCGTAAGAAAGACAATAAGATCAGATTTTGTGTTGATGCTAGGAAACTCAATAGCAAGACCATTGCTCGTCATGAAAAACCGCCGAAATTAGATGAAATGATGGGTGACCCATTGACCCAGCAAGCCGGACGCTAAAATCTTTAGCAGATATAAATGTAGAGAGAGAGGAAAATTTTGGTATATCTCAATATATATAACACGCCCACCTACTACCTTCCAGCCGGTGGCGATGAAGCGTGAAACTATGAATGCTCGTGAAGCGAGCTTTGAATTCTCAGGAAGCAGGATCTTTCGGGTATGAGAAAGGTCTGAACCTTTGACACAATGAATTATGTAAAATTCTGGTAAAAATGAGCATATATTCAGTAAGACAAATTACACAGTGGCACAATATACAATAAAGTATGTACTTTGGTAGATGGTCACTGCAAAGAAAACAAACAAAGATAAGAAAGAACACTATCACAAAAATGTATAGGCGTCACCTCGACTGCCTGAATACTTCAATAAGTACTATTCACAATACTTTTGCTTCTACCTCTTTCTGAATTATTTTGTGTGCCTCATTTAACTATTGTTAATCTTACGTTTTCTCGTGCACGCCCTTTAAGTGATTCTCTACAATTATTCTATCATAGACTTCACAGAGGTCAGCCTTAAGCTGCGCATTTATTACAATGCTGTAAACTCTAACACAAAATAAACGTGACACACGTTACTAAATCGTACCCTTTACAAAATTGAAGCAACTGATTATCACTGACATCATACAATGGAAACAATGACTTTCAAATAAGATTACTTTTACATTACATGAAAAATTATAATTTACTTTAGAAAAGTTGTACAAGTATGGCAGTCAAGGAGTGTACTGGTGCGTACAGCGAATGAAATCTAAACTGTCGCTAATACGTTCGAAATATTTCTCCCAGTAATTATTTGGAACTTTCATCTATTTAGGACGCTTCGCCTGGTGTTTAAAGCTGCACGGTCTCCCAACAAATTGCCGCATAGAAGTTGCCAGTTCTTTACCTCGACATTTCCTTCCCGCTCGCCGTCAGTTAACCTTGGGGTGTTCGGTCGCTCGCAGCCCTCGCCACGTCACTTGACGGGTTCGATGCCCCGGGTTCCCTTTTTTCGCTCGATCTCGGATGCCGCCCCCGCCCAAATTTCCCAAAACCCTTTTCTCTCGCTCTGGGGCTGTAAACCCACGATGTGGTCAAGCCCCTCCTCGCCTCGCAGTCTTCACTGAGTCGTCCTTCTGCCCCTGCCGCCCGTTGCTCGCCCCCCAGCTTTGAATAACAAACCCTTTTGAATTGAATTTTCGCACTCCCGACCCACCTTTGAGGTGCGGGTCGTGGCGTACAAAATTAAATGCGGGATTTTGTTTGAGTCCTTCGCCCCAAATTTTTTGAAAGAAATATTTCGGTTCAAGCAGTAAATCGCCTTTCTCGCAATGTTAGTGCTAACACGTACATGCACTTACTTCTCAATTCTATCACTTATTACCGCATTTCTTAAATGCTTTAACAAAACAAGAAAAATTATACCCTGCACTAACCAATGACTATCGCTGAAGAATTTAGTTGGTCGCCGTCGCTTCGAAGTTTGAAGCTCTACCGAAGTGCGTCCGGTATTTATGGCCCCCCTGGGAAATTTCTGGGGGGTAAATTTTCCCCCCTTCGCCCTCTCCAAGAAAAATATTATCCGCAACTTTGGACATCAAGTGCAAAAACCTGCGGGAGTGTCGCCTTCCGGACCAGCGCTCCCCCGCTCCCCATTCCTCCATTTTTGTTAAATGTTATTTTCTAAATTGGTGGAAATGCTTGGGATTAAAACAAATTTGGCGCCTTAGCAACGGCCCTAAGTCTTAAAGAAAATAAATATTCATCTGGCATTAAAGTGACGCCCGGCTAGTCAGATTTGAAAACGATTTGGGTTGGGTTGGAAGGCAACAAAGTCACTCGTTCTACTGCGGGTATGTCTTTGTTCAAAAAAAACAGTAGAAGGGGAACCCGAGGTTTGGGGGGCTGACGTAATAAAAAACAGACATTCTGTCTTTGTCTTGACTCTGTGGGGGTGCTCGATAGATAATTTGTGTAATTGGAACTTGAAATTTTTTTCCGGGGATTGAGGAACGTTGGACTCGGAATAATTTACAGTGTTTAAAAGTATAGCTCAGAACATTTTGGGACAAATTATTTTACAACACGAAAATTGAAATTGAAGACGTCGTATTTGATGGACTCGGAAATTTTGGACGATTAATTAATTTGGGGAAATTTTTAAAAATTTCCCTGTGAAATGAAAAGAACGGGGTATTATTTTGAAAGTTTTCAACTGAATTCAAATATTTGAAATAGTGGGACGGGTCCGCAATGTTCATGGAAAAACGGAGAGAAGAAGGGGGGGTACTTGACCCCCGTTTTCGCATCAGAAGATGGTCCTTCGTGGCGACGTCGATCAAGAGCGCGCGGTATAGTTATTTCAGACGAAACCCATGGGCCCAGCTAGCGGGACAATTTTAGTTTCAAGCGATAATAGCTACAAATATTATCGAAACCCTTTTTTCCTGGCCCCCTTAGTATAAATTGGGAAAAAGGTTACGATGAAATCCCCAAATTGTGAGCAGTTTGTGGGCATGTTTCAATATATATATATATATATATATATATATATATATATATATATAAAAAGACAGGATCACGATCTGGATACTCTCATCTTATTCTCTTCTTCCCCTCTGTTTTTTCCCTATAAAAAATTTCTGTTCTACCTATTTCCAAGGCCACGTGGAAATTTAAAATTTCCCTCGTATTTGGGGGGGGGATCTGGCAGACCACGGCCCAGACGGACCGACATCTTACAAAAGTAGCAGGTCCACTTTCCCAGTCTGGCGAAGAGGAGGCGTTGGGGCAGCTTTTGATAATGTGTTCCTATTAACTACATGTACAAAAAAATAGTGAAGGGTATCTTATATTAATCATATGTATAAGTGTATCTGTGAAGTGTTATTAGTGGTTGTATATTGTATGTTGTATTTTTATCGTTGTTTGTTGTACTTTGGGATCTTTCCCAGGGTTTTGAAGAAAATGTGTTGATTTGAACTGGGGGAATCACAAGATTTTCCCCCACGTGAAGGGAGCCTGCCCCTAATGGGATCTCATAGGCTTTGATAAATAAATTACGACAAATTAAATGTATCTTAGATAACTATAGATGGCAGTTGGGATAAAAGTGGGAAAAAAGGAAAATGTAAAGCCCATGAGTGAAACTAAGTAAAGAAAGTCCCCTTTTTTTCTTCATCTCTGTTGAATTTTTTTAAATTTTATTATTAATTTTTTTCGTTATGAAAAGGCGCACTGCCCCTTTAGAGATTTTGTAATTTAACATAGAGGGGGAAACTGTCTATCTAGAAACAGATGTATCAAGTGAAAAAGCATATTTTCGAGGAATGGGGAGAAAATTTAAATTGGTATTTTCACTGTAATGCTTTCCCTTATTAAAATTTTATTCAGTAACGTTTTGTGTGTAGCTTCAGGGGTTTTTATAACATTTAAATGAATGTGAAAGAAAAGATTCTGCTTTCTTTTTCATCAATTTTGTAATAACTACTGTTACTTTACGAAGCGAAGAGAGCCCCCTATGCATAGAAGGGGTTAATTACGATGTGGGTTTTTTTCCTAAAAAAGATCTATAATAACAGTCCCAAATATTCATTCGATTGCAGTTGGTGTAGAAACAGTGACTGTTGATGTACCTATGGCCGCCCCTAAATAATGTATTTTAAAATTAAATTTCATTTTTTCAGGATGTAATTTGGGTGAAACAAAAAACCCAGAAGTCAACCCCAGAAAAAATTTTAAAAAAGTGCAGTTTTATTTTTTAAAAGATTTTTTAAATTCATTGCTCCCAATAGTTCAGTTATAAAAAAGGACAAATCTGAAAATTTTTTGTGCATTTTTTAAAAATGCACATATCTGATTCATTCATTCAAAATTGATAAAGGGAACTGCAACTTTGAACGCATGGATCCCAAAAAAGCAAATTTTTCCCCCCTTTTTCTTTTGTTCTTAAGACTCAAACATTTATGGTTTTCCTTTTCCTTTCAAGTTATAATCCAGATTGAAGTCTTTCTGTTTAAAAAAAATGCAAAGTTGTACAGGGGAAAAACATAAGCTCCAGAATCAGTCTGCGTTTGGTTGGGAAATTAAAAGGGAGTCAAATTATTTTTTTCCCTTACATACTATTTATTACAATCTAAATTAAATATCTTTTATATAAATGTTTTTTGACTTTTACTCCCTGAAAAAAACATACATTACTCAGGGTTTAGTTTTTTACATTTTTTAAAATTATCTCCAGATATCAGTACTGTGCTAGATGCACGTTTTAAAAAAAATTATCTTCTGGAACCTTAAGAAGTTTTTTTTTTTATCCCTAAAAAATGCATCCCAAAAAAAGGAAAATAACAATTTTATATTCAAAGAAAAAGACCCGGAAAGTGTTCCTAGGTACGTCCGTTTCCCCATTTCGAAAGCCACTTAAATCGTTATTGTGTTGTTATATATGTTTTTTAACGCATCTGTTTTTAAAGACATAATCGATGATGAAAATTAGAATATTTTTTTCCCGAAAATATACTTTATTATTCAGTGGCTCGAATGAAGATCCGTTAATTTTATTTAAAAGAATGGCTTCAATTTTTTTGGAGTCAGCTCCCAGGACTGCCCCTTCCCCTTTTTGGGCTAGTAGCCTGGTTTATAATTTTAAGGGAAAATAGGGAATGACATTTAAAAATATGTTTGTGCGCCCGTTTCGAGGGTATGTACATTGACTTTTATATACGGGGTTTTAAAACCCAAATACTAAAAAACCCAAATGAATTTGAAAATGAATATTACCAAAAGGGATTGTTTTTTTCCCTCAAAATGCCAAAATTTTGGTAAAATTAATGTTTTGTTTAGAAGAAGTAAGATAATTTACATAATTGAGAAACAAAATTATCTATGTTTGTAAATGCAGTAATGTACTAAAACTAATGCTTTGTTTTTTTTTGTTGAGCTTCCCGTGCTAATTCATTTTTTTTATCTTAAATAGGTCCTCATTTTTGTGTCGGGTGGTTTGAACCGCGTCAAACGTGGGCATTCCCAGAATTCCTTGCTGGTACTGGGGGCCTAAGGCCTCATTGGCCGTGTGGGGGTGCGGCGGGGGGGGGCGGGAGGGGGGGAAGGCCGGGGGGCGGAGATTGCGGGCCGCCCCGGACGGTCGATACGGCCCACCACCCCCACCCCACCCCCCCCCGGCACCGACCCAGGGCGCGATGTCCGCCGGGGGGCGCACTTTCCCAAAGCCATCGGGCGGGGCAGGGGCGAAGGTTGCAAAAATCGCGCCGATTCTCATCATATCCATTGGAAAGTGGGAAAAAAGTCTGTAAATATGAAAAAGGTGTTGGGGAAATTAAAAAAACAAAATTTGTTTAAATAAAACTAACATTTTTTTGACTCGTCTTACGAAAGCTCAAAATAACTGGGAGGCATCAAATGCTTTGTTTTACAGTTCGGGGTGCGAATTTTTTCCTTTTGGGGACCTTCTAAAAAACCCCCTTCCCCTTCTGAAATGGAAAGTTCTGAAATGAAAAAAAAAAAAACTTATCCCCGTCGGCGTTAGAATCAGATTTCTAACATTAAGTATTTCAAAAAAAATATTTTGTCCCCATCCCGGGATTTTTAAAGTTTTCAACATACGCGTCGTTCTCCTGATTTTTCCGCCAACCGGGTACTCACCAAATAAAACGTATTGTCACTGTGAAGGAAAATTTTATAAAGCCCGAGCGTCTATAAAAACTTAGCAGCGTCGAGATTGCTGAATTCTTCCGTATCGACGCGATCCACACAGGGGCTCAGGGCCCTTGATTTTTAACAATACTCTAACTACGTCTTCAAAAGAAACAGTGGTGATACAAATGGACAAACTTTTCATAGTAAAGTTTTCTAATTTATTTGGTCTTTCTAAACTCGCTTTACATTCGTCCCCCCCTCTTGCCATCTTTACCGGCCAAAGAAATTTTTCAAACTTTTCACAATGTTTTTGGTTTTTTGGTAGAACCGAAATATTACAGGGAAAATTATACAGTTAAAAAATCGTCCTATAAAAACTTTTTTGGAAACTTTGGGGTTGATTTTTTGAAAATGGCTTTTAAGGTTACCGAAAAAGAAATTTGAAGCTCTTTTTACAGAATTTATTACAGATGATAAACAGATTTGCAAGACTTCATTTTATTTTTCTAGAAGGCAAAACGGGTTCTAAACTTGGATATAATAAAAACTAGGCCCCTGGTTGAAAAGCAATGTATTATAGCTATTAAAAAAAGAGGGTTTGGAAAAATAAGAAAAAAAAAACCGTGGGAAATGGTTTTTTTTACAGGAAAACAAAAGCCTTTCAAGATTATTCTCTAATCCCCAATGTCAAATCTGGATAAGTTCATTCCCATGACATCAATCTCCCCATATCAGAATTAACATATGTAAAAACCATTTGTGGAAAAATATTCGTTTTCTAGATATCTTTTGACAGTACTGGCAAAAAATTGGGCAGTACTGGATTTCAACCTATTTAAACCTTTTGAAACACCTTTTTAAAAAATTTAAATAGCAATAATTTTAAAATTCCTTTAAAACCCCCCCGGGGAAATTTTGATCATAAAAAAAATTTTCTATTAACTAAGGAGATTAAGAAAACCAGCCCTTCCTTTGGAAGAACTTCTTTATATATTAGATCTGAGCAAAAATTTTTTACCTGCATCCGATGAATCCCCAAAGTTTTTTAAGAACCTTCCAAAATTCGACTCCCGTTTCGTTTATAATTATCTGGGCTGAACAACATTTTCCCCAAATGAGAGAAGTATTGCTATCCCTACTCAAACCTAAATATCAAAAGTACCCACATTTTCCGCCCCAATTCCTAACAATAAATTTTGCAAAATATTAGAAATGGGTTTATCTGCCCGAAAAAAGGGTTTAAAAATGAACAATCACACCATCCCCAAAGGCATTTTAAAACTTTACTAACAAATGACATCCCGGGAAAAGTCGATCTATAATATGTGATGTCCCCTTGAAAAATATGTACTGGTGGTTTGTGGTTTTGAAAAGCATATAAAAAGGTCTATAAAGAGACTCATATCCCCTTTTCAAATCACATATTAAAAACTTTAATTTGATTTTTTAAAATTTTAAAATCTTCTCTGCCCTTCAAATTTTTTTAAATATTAATTCAACCCAATTTCCAAAATTTTTATAAGAATATGGACGAACAAAAATTACGTTAATTCTTTATTTTAATCTTCAACCTATTTCCCAAAAATTAACATCCGGCTAACTGGGTCGATGGGTTTATGAAATAATCGCTGTTGCCTACTAAAAACCCATTTTTCGATCTGCCATCTGTCCCAGAGTGTCGAGGAATCTGAAAAGCAAATATGCATTTCTAGCTACTCATTTGCTGGAATTGGATAACTGAAAATCATTTTTTCTATTCACGGAAACTTGTAAGTTTATTCAAGTTCATGAATTTTTAACCTGGTAACAATACGAAACGTTCTTTCGGTCATGAATTTCAAACTATACTGCAATCCCCGTCTTCCCCCTCCTGGCGATGTCGCCGGTACAACCTTTTTTCATTTTTTCCCGGTGTCGATGGCTCCAGGTCCAAATACCATCTTCTTTTCTTCTTTCTGGCACAAGTGTATTCCAAGTCACTGTCCCTCACCGCCTCATAAGTTGATAAGACTTAATTAATTTTCCTTTTTAAAAGTTCCCAGTTCTTTCTACACGTAGGGCTTAAAATATTAAAGTTCAGTAAACTATTATCTGCTGAAATACCCCCCAGTCCTGTTGCCGGCAAATTCACCTACGTTCACATTTTTAAATTCTAGCTGCTGCACTCGAAATATTTCCCAAGTTCCAATTTCCGCTTACCATCAATATTAAAAGTCCAAACAACCATACGCCCCAAAAGTAGACTTTCCCTAATTCCCAAACTCCCAACATCAATTATCTACACGATCCGCACAGCACCACGGCATTAGTAGGAATGAATCCATATTCCCTCTTTCAAACCCTTCAAAATTCGGTTCATATTTTTTACTGTTTCTTTTCGGAAAAAATCGACCCACTTCCGTCGAAATATATTGTCATTCCATGCCTAGCCAATCCTAAATTCACAAATTCAACACTGCGCCCAGACTGTCATTGCTTTGGCCAACCCAAAGAGTTTACTTTATCAACTAGCCGCCCCCCGTGGTTCAAAGCAATGAATTTGCTATGCTTCATTCCGTTTTGTGACTGCTTGCTTAAACCCGTTGCTATGCCGCCATATTCGCATATGTCTATCCTAAAATTCACCCTGTTTACAATAAATGTCACGCAATATAATGTCCACATATTGGTATGTCATAATATATTATGAAATATGTTAATATTCTTTAAAAATTTTCCCTTAAAAACAGAAACCTTAGAATCAAAATTCTAAAAGAGTTTATCACATTTTACTAATATGATAAATGGTTTACCAAGGATCAGTCCGTAGTGTTTATTATGCCTCCTAGCTATTGATGAAGCAAGCAATACAAGACTCAGTGAAATATTTCTTTTGCAGTTGATATTACCTTGATATGTAATGGTAAAAACCTGAAGGCTACTAAAAGTTTAGGGGAAGAATCTATAGATAGAATCATCAAATGGTCAACCAATGCAGTAATTTCTATCTCGTTGACTAAATCAGAGTTTATAGTGTTCACAAAAAAGACGAAATGAGGATAAGAAGACGTTCTTCTGAAGTTAGGTAATCAACAATTGAAAATGACTTGTGTGAAAAATTCTAACATACTATTCGATTCCAAACATTCATGGGAAAAAGCATATATTGGCTTTTAAAGTTGAAAATTTAAAAAACGATTTAAGTAATATCAAAAAGTTATCTCTGATCAAATTTGGGAAACACAATTCGAAATTTTGGGCAATCTATGTAAGACTCTTATTCAATTTAAACTAATAATGAGGCAATAGTCTACAGCTCAGCTTCAAAAGGTTCTAAAAATCCTAAGTCTTGTAACCTTCCAGACCCTGTCCATGTAACAGTCTACCTGTAGAAGCATGACAAGTACCATTCGAGAAGAAACGTACAGGGTATAACATAGGGCCCACTCCCCATTTAGTATTCCCCAACTCCTAATTTAATTACCTTAAAATACCTTAAACTAACAGATATAATCAGCTCACAGCTCCCATTACCGCTCAGAGGAAAACTCCCCAAATATCTATAAAGTTCAATATCCTAAACCACATTGTATTCCCAGACACAATCATCCCATCCCACCCTGGCAGAACTTTAATATCACAACTGACCGACCTCGTAAAAACACCAACAAACATCACTGAACCCATTGGTAGCCACTACTCCACGAATAGAACTACTACCTAATCTACACAGACGGGTCTAAACGTAATGGAATGGCAGGCCAGCTATATTCTAGTCATCTATAAATAAACTTGACTCTCACCACCTCCCGTATTACTTCTCCAGCCACCTGTGAAGCATGGGCATCAAGGCGTTATACTGGTTTAAGCCCCAAAGACACTCCCATTGCACTTTTTCAGACTCCTATCAACTCTGAATCCATTGACAACAAAATTCACTTCCCAAACCCCCTTATCCCAAAGTTCCCCCAAAATTTTCCCAAATTCGGAGATTCTAGAAATCAAGCTGTAAGTGGAGATCACAGAATGTTTGATAATTGAAAAAGTAAAATTTTGGGACTACTTTCTACAACTGTAATACTGAAGATAGTTTTCTTAATAAAATTTGTTCTAAAGATGGATTCAAAATAGGTCATGTACTGCGTGGATTCATGATCGGCAGAAAGTACCTGGCTGTTAGGAATAGCGGACTATGCCACAACATTCTCAAGCCATGATTCTTCAACTTTTATTATTACTTTCTCGCCGTATTTCGTAAGAAAAAATATGGTAATCGTGAGTGTGAAGAGGCGATTTTTGAAAGAAAACTCTTATTACTGGCGTTCGCAACTAAACACAGAATAAGCTTCACCTATTAAAGTACTTCTTCTAACACGTTACGAATTACAATCCATATTTTGTTGTTTTTCTTTGGGTTGTTGATACCGAAAATTCCGGTCCCAGTCCAGTAAAATATGAATTTTAGAAATTTACAAACGCTTAATTGGGACGCTCTCGTACAACATTATTAAATAAAGTCATTTTATTCTCGATGAAATGCATTTTTGGAATCTGAAATCCTTAAATGATATCAAGCACAGGTTTTAAAAGATCTGAGGAATTTTCGCTAAGGTTTAATGAAATCAGGGCAAAAAAAAACAACATTTTACCGTGAACGGCTCCATATTTTACTTCCTCGTATACGTACGTATCTTTCTACAGAATTCGAGTAACGGTGTCTCTTGCGTGCGCGCGTGCATACCGTCTCTCCTTAGGTCACTTACGGTCAGACCGCTCCGTCCGACCTATAAGATAAATGAGGTTCGCCGACACTCGCCCTCCTGGTAGGGGAACTGATGACTTCTTTTCGATCCATCAGAAGATTCTAGAAATTTCACCAAAACCTGTGTTTTACTTTCCGCCCGTACATCGTAACAAGAAAGTACTGTATGTGCGCCGAAACGGCGGTACTGACAGGAAACTCTGATTGCCGGACCCTGGTAACGAAAAAGTGGATAAATCTAGTTCTTGCGGCGCATTATAGTAAATGACTTCCTCTAACAGCAAGAACAAAGCGTCATGACGAGATAAATAACTTTATAGAGGAAAGATGCTCGGAAATCAGACACTGCGTTGTTCACGGAAGCCACTGTCTCCATTGCCGAAGGGAGTTAGATTCAAACCTGACCTGGTAATAAAAAGCCGGGAAGGGGTCCAAAGGTCGATGTGACTGTCCACCACAGGATGGCTCTAGCCTTCTAAAAGCAGGGGAGGAAAAGATAAGTACCAATCAGTCATTCCCTGGCAGCCCAACTTCATGGAGCCCAACGCCAGAATCCTGCCAGTAGTGGTTGGAACCTCTGGGGATATGCCTGATCACAGTCAGTGCCCTCGAGACGTTGAGGATCATGTCTCGAGCGACCTACTAACTATCTCGTTAATTGCTCTCAGAAGTTGTATAGCTCTACACACTTTGTAAATTACGATGGAGCAATTTAGCATTGCTGGTAGTAAATACAAAAATGAACTTCTTGGTCCGTGGGAGGTCTAGGAACTCAAAAATGGGATCAAAAATGCCTAGGACCTTGATATTGAAAATTCGATTGACGGCAAAACGTCAGTCTATGTGTCAGTCCGTCTCTCTGTCTGTCCGCCTGTGGTTAATATTATCGCCTATCCGCCCAGCCGATTTTCTCCAAATTGATATTCCCAATCGATTTAAATTACTCGAGGTCCTCTGATTTACAACCAATATTTTGAATTTTTACATGAAGCCTGAACCTATTCAAAATTTACTCAAAATGGCTTCAAATTTTATGATTAAGCTATGTCCTCAGGTGAGTAAAGGAGCCTGAAATTACAAACTTTTTAATTAAAAGGTACAGAATAATGGGGTTTATGCCTTCTAATACGGCACACTTGTCTCTACCCATACAAAAAAGATTTACTGATAAACCCCTTCCATGGATAGAACAGAAAGGTGTAAAATAATGCAGCAGGTCTCATCTGATGATCCCAGGTCTCATCCGTGTTGATCCACTGTATTTTCGAAAATTGCATATCTCAAAATAATGCAAAAAAGTATGTGCTATTGTAGTTCCCTATTTTCCATTTTCTTCGCGTTTTTATAGCACCCGTTTAGGCACCAAAATTGGGATGGGGCGAAAATCATTGCAATAATAATTTTCTTCGAAAACAAATTCAAGTGAAATTGTCAAACTTCCCTGCGATATTTTTGAATATTTTAGTGCTTTCATATTTGCAAGAAAGCGTTTCGATTGACTTTATTCTTTCTGACTTACTCAGAAGAGCTGTAGCAATATCTAGAGGAAATAATTAGAAATGAATGATTTAAATGAATGAATGTTTTGTGAATGAATGAAAGATTCGAATGTGTTTAGAAAATAATGAATCAGCAACAAAATATTATAGAAATTGAAAAGAAACAACTCACTTAGTTTAGATATGTACATCAATGAACGAGAAAAGTCACTCCCAAAGATCATTAAAATGGCAAGTAAAGGAGAAAACGAGGAAGACAAAGACCAGAGTGGAACGACACAAACAGAAAAATTCGAGACTGGAAATTACCTCCTGATTCCTGGAAGAACAGAAGACTGGAAAAAAAAATCTGGCGCCGAGACTGGGGCGGTAGCTCAGTGCATCAACTGATGTCAGTGCCGTGCCTCTGACCGGGAGGTCCTAGGTTCGAGTCCTGACGACGGCAGGATTTTCGACATAGCTCTTCAGCTAGGTCAGATTCAATCACTGTCTGGAGGAGAATTCTGTGACCGGCTGTTCTGATCGGTAGTTTTCCGTGGTTTCTCCAATCAACACCAGGCGAATGCCGGAGCAGTACCCTCCCTGAACGGGCCACGGACCGCGCGCGATCTTTCCTTCCTCTTCCTTGACCTAACTTTCCCTTTACGCACACACACACTTACTAACATACTAGACTACCACATATTCCGGAAGGCCGGTCGGAGCTTAAAAGCTTGTCTCGGCTGGGGCGAGTGCCCCGATGGTGGGAGAGTCTGGTTGGGAAACCTCACTAGCCGACGGTAGGTCGACGCCGGTACTCGCCATCCCGCGGGGAAGATCACCACCATCTCCCGAGAAAAACATGCACTACACTAACGGAACTAATGACCAAAGCAGTTGACGTGCCCGGACAGAAAAAATCAATCAATCAAAGTCTGGTGCCGGAAGCCAAGTAGCAGTTAGAAACCGGCAAGAAAAGTAAACCAAATTTCAATAAGATACAGACCGTATCCCAAACATGTATGAAAGTGTATTTGCCAATATAATGTACGTGTGAAAAGTCATATATTTAGATAACATTTTACCATGTTTTAAAGCCAAGATAAATACGTGCAACATTAAAATTCACAAAGAAAATAGAATCACAGTAGACATTAAACCACAGTTGATATTGTTTTAAAATATTATTTAATTTGAAAGAACGTTTTTAAAATTTCTAAGGTTGAACTAGAGCCAGATGGACATTGGGTTCTTTAATTTGGAAAAGATCGTACGTGGAAGTAGTGTTCATAACGGACGGACGTTTGCTTTCAATTGGTTTTATGACATTTATGACCCACAAAACTGGGATTCTGGTT
The DNA here is from genome assembly GCA_964035755.1 of Teleogryllus oceanicus. NCBI lineage: Eukaryota > Metazoa > Arthropoda > Insecta > Orthoptera > Gryllidae > Teleogryllus > Teleogryllus oceanicus. The sequence continues at coordinate 50,124,181 of CAXIVR010000002.1, read as the reverse complement.
ACAACACGCGTTAGAATTTTCTTCATTTAGCCACTGGATTTACCACTTCGTTGTCGTAGAGGGCCCAGCAATGTTTTTGTGAGGAAAATCCGCGTTTTTCACTGAGCATTCTATAACCCCTCTCTACTTATATTACTTCCCTATATACGTACGTATACGAGAAAGTAAAATCCAGTTTATAATTAATTGCTTTGTTATTTATGTGTTAGAATTGTCTTTGTGAACAAATGTATATTATTGAATTACGGTTGAAGATTTCATCCGAATGCAAATTTAAATTCGAACGGAAGAAATGCAGAGGAGGTGATTTAAAAATACAAAATATTGAAATACTTATCTCTTCCTATCATATACTAATTAGTAGTAAAGTGTAGACCCGTTGATTAGTATTCACCATTATGTTCGGCTAGTTATGTATTCTTATTCCTCGTAGACGTGCGTATATTCGGGTAATATACGGGTATGAAGAATGTTATGTAACGCTGCGCGAATTACATCTGTTTTCTGACGGAAAAATATTTGCTGGGCTCTGGTATCGAAAAAGTAAATAAAATCAGTTGCTAAATTAAGAGGAAAAAATCCTCTAACCCCTGGTGTAACCAGAATTTCCTGTTTGGTGGGTCCCTTTATGGTGACAAACCAATTGAAAGCAAAACGTCCGTCCATCCTTCCGTCCGTCTGGTGTATGAGAGCAAATTATGTTTAAACTACGCATAGGAGGTTTTCCAATTCTGCTATTTTGAAAAACATTCATTAATTTTGGGAGTACTTAACATGAAAGCCCCGAAATTTAAAAATTTCCCCAAACCGCTTTCTGTAAATTTATTGTAACAGTAGCATAAAATGCACTGATGACTGTGTGTATATCCGATTGTCACGGTTTACTCTGAATTTCGAAAATTTCTAAATTTTGAATTTTTCAGCGTCTTCCCACAACAATAAAATAAAGAGAAAATATTTTTCCTTCAAATGAAATTTGTTGTTATTAATTCATTTTTTATTAGTTTATTATTAGTAAATAATTCAAATTCAAGAAATCTTTTAGAATTTTAATATTTCAATTATATATCGATAAAAGAAATAATATTTTGATTTAAACTTCGTGTTTGCCGTAGAAATATGAAACGCGTTACATTTTTGTTCTCCTTCAAAGCGGATTAATTTTGCGCCTGAGGGGGGGGGCTCTATGTTTAGCGCAGGCATCGATTGCGGCGCCGCGCAGTGCGGTGCTCATGGGCCAGCGACGCCTCCGTCGCCACGGAGCCAAGGCTTCTATTGCAACCAGCGAAGCCTTTCTCAATCGGGAATGCGTTGGGAAGCATTTCAAGTGGTTACTATCTTTATTATATTTGGTTTGTTCTTTTTTTTATAAACACCTCTGAACTCTGTCAAAATGTTTGTTGGATGTTGCATCAATAAAATGTGTTAAAACTAATTTATAAAAATGATTAATCCTTAAGTAGATGCGCGACTAATACGTAAATGGGCGTGCAGCGTATTTTTTGCTTTATGTAAAGCTACTAAAATGTAACTAAATCTAAAATATCGTATTTATTACATTAAAATATTTTATTTTGCATTTCCTCATTAGACACTTTTGTAATAAAGTAAACAAAAGTAAGCAAATAGTTTTAAGTGCTTAAATTTAAAAGTTTCAGCCTGCCAGAAAGTATCTTTTGCACGATGTGTATTCGTGTACAAAACCATTTCATGTAAAATGTTTATGAAATTAATTAATACAGGAGTTCTTCTTTAGTTTCGTTACTATCCACTTTTGTTTATGCGGATGAAATAATTTTTTCAAAATATCATTTTTGTGTTTTAGAAAATTTGCTGTTTATGGGCGTGTTTTCCACTTTTTAAAATTTCTTGTAATTGTTTCTTGAACGAACTATTGTGTTTGAAAATGATTTTGAAAAGTATTCTTAGCTTGTTTCAGATAACTCATTGCTATCGCTATCACTGTTGTAGCGTGGTGTGCGTTCGCCTAGATGCACAGGAAAGGAAAAGAGCTCGCACACAGCTTACAACACAAACAAAAACATAGAGCAACAAAAACAAGAATACATAGAAATACGGCAGAGCCACACATGGCGGTAGGGCATTAGATGTCCGCATTTCCAGCTTTTCAGAATTTTAGGAAAGAAAAGCTCAGAAATGTAGCGTGGCGTACTCTGTACGCCGCGCACTTAGGGTTAACTGAATTTCTTCTTAATTTCTGGGTCAAGTCAATTCAGCCTCTGTCTGGAGGAGTATTCTAGAGGTCAGCTTGCTCCTGATTGATAGTTTTCCGTGTTTTCCGTGCATATTCCTTTGTGGTTTCGAAATATAAAAAATAATATTGTTGACTTGTACTTCCGTCGATAATATTTATATTAGAAGCGATTTCTTTATATTATTATATTTATAAGTTCATGTGCTTTACATAATGTCATTTACAGCATCTCGAAAACTCAACGGTTTACTGTTAAAATGACGGTCAAATTTCCCATTTTCAGAAACGCTGAAACGCCATTTTTCCCCCAAAAAGGCTCAGACATTTCTTCAAACGTTTCCAACGGGTAGTGATAATTGCTCTGTTTAGTAACAAAAGTTTATTTTAGTGTATTCTTTTTTAATTCCCAAAAATTTAATTTTTAAAAATATCTCTCGCCGTTAATATGTCCATTTTCTAAATTTGTATACATTACTGCATTTTGGTGAATGTACTTGAAATTATTTCAAATAAGGTTTTTCGAAAACTCAATAGATTTCTGTGATAAAGAGCTTCAAATTTCGCAATTACAGTAACGCTTAAATGCCATTTTCTTAAAAAAGGCTTCAAATTTTTCAATGAACGAGGTTTTATTCTTTATTAATATTCTTAAAATTTTCATTCTACTATTACAAAACCAAAAAGTTGAGAAATGTAAAAAAAAAAGTACTTTGGGCGATGATAGATGGCAACTGGAAAGAGGATGGCGTGAACCCCAAAGCCAGTCTACAACAAGAAAGTTAGAAAACTTTCAGAAAGTCAGTTTCATTCTGTACCACCATAGTTTTCTTTCTCGTATACGTACGTATATTCGGAGTAATATACATAGTATCACAAGTTACGTAATGTTGCGGAAAATTGATTTCCTGATTTCAACGGCAATACACGTTTTAGGATAACCTGATACCTAAAACTTTTTTTCAAAACGTCCGTCTGTCCGTTTATCTGTCCGACTTGTGTACTTGAACGTAAACTGCGCGTACGAGTTTTTCAAAACTAAATAAATCTGTCGATTTGGCCTGAGTCGGAGTTCTGCGATTTTAAAAACTTTGCGATTTCATTTCGTTCTGCGATTTTCATTAATTTTTAGGGGTACGTTACATGACGCCTTCCGGACATTTTCAAAATTTTCTCGAAAGTGGGTCCGAATTGTTTCTTTAAATTTCTTGTAAGATAAGAGTAAAATACTTTTATAAAGGTGGCATAGGACTGTTCTTCACTGTTTACTTTAAATTTTTTGAAAATTGCAAAGAACGAAGGGTTATGCGGCAACTCCTACAACTACAATATGGAAGATAAAGGATTTTTCTTCAAATGAAAATTGTTCTGTATAATTAACTCTTTAATTAAGGTCTTGCACTATTTTTTAAACATTTGTAGTTTTCGCGCAATATTGCGTGTTATAGGTGCAATTTTTAAAAATACAAAAACGATATTCTCTCAAAAACAGCTCCAAATGTTTTGTTATGTTTTTCAACTTTTGTTAGCAGTTGTGCTAAATGTACTCTATGCGATGACATAAACGCTATATGGCTCTATTCTTTTATTTTTCAAAAATTACAAAAATGAAACTTTTTGAGCTGTTCTCCTATATCGTTAATATTTACATTAGTGAAAATTTGTTAATATTATTTAATTTATGATTGTATGTATTTCAATTAATGACAAATAATGTTTCCTGTTAACTCAAACGCAATTTTCTCATAAAGGGCTCCATATTGTTTCTAACTTTTGCAACGAATAGTGCTAATTGCACTGTTTAACATGACTCATTTTATTTTGAGGTATCCTTTCGTTTTTTAAAAAATACTCAAAGGTTTTTTTAAATATCTCTCACGCCGTTAATATGCGCATTTCCAGCATTTTGGAAACACTATTGCATTTGTGATTAATGTGCTTCAAAACTTTTCTGTGAAAAAGGGTTAGTAGCGCTTAAAACCATTTTCTTAAACACGATTCCCAATTTTTAGCCATTTAGGACGAAGTTTTACTGTTGTTTAATGTTCCTATAGTAACACATCGGTTATACCATTAGGAAACAAAAAAAAATACAAAGTTTCAAAGTAAATGTCTTTAGAAAAACGCGAGGATGGCAAAGTGCAACAGTGCCCGACTTTTGCTGACAGGCAGCCAGGACTGACGATGAGTAAAAGCCGTCGAAAGCCCTATCTTAATAAAGCTGATATGTTGACGAAGATTACCTCTTTTATTTCTTCTTATAAAACGTCAACAACACCAAATCAGAATTCCCACAACTATTACATTTGACAGACTTTTCTAATATTGTACGAGCATTATTAAGATTAACATATAAACATACTTAAGGCTTATGACTTGAGGGGTACAATTGAATGGTGCAATATAATGAAAATATCTATTTTTTCTAGCATATTTAAAGTCGTGTCCTCTGCTGCAAGATGTTTATTTTTGTTATTCCTATAATGGGATATTTATATTACAGGTCTTTTGATATAACATACCGTTTTCCCGTAAGTCTTTAATATTGTCTGCCAGAAAGACAGCGCTGTAAATTGTTTTGGAATAACTAAACGAAACCCCGGATCGCAAAATCCGTGAATATGTTGAAGTTTTGTGTCACAAAATGATTCATTTTTGTGTAAAGGTATCAAGTTGCATTAACAACGTCACCATTAACATCAACGATCATTAATGAAGCAATTCATAGTTGTTCTTTTCCTGGTAGATGATTCATCTCTTGAAAACTGACGTTTTCAAACCTTGAAGCAAAGACAATTCACATAGATGTTTGAGGGAGACACAGGTTAAAATCTTTTCTTTTTTTCATGTCTTCATTCCGTTTCATCTTTCCTCGTTCCCTCTTTCTTTCTCTCTTTGTCTCTGCCTCTCTCTCTGTTTCCCCAATCCCTTGGGGTTTGGGAAACTTCTCCAACGCGGATCATCGCGGTCAGAAAAAACGACAGGAAGCGACTGGGCTGGTCGCCGAGGATTGACTTTCGGATTGCACCAAAGTTTCTGAGACGTCTTACATTATTAAAGAAATCAGGAAAAATAGGAAACCCGGTGCGTGTAATAACCTCAATATCTTTAGTTGCTTTATCCTCCATTCTGACAAAAGTAAGCTGGTTTCCCTGAATTCATCCACCTTTCCAAAAAGAAGGTGGATCACTGTTCAAGAAATGCAACTGAAATACACTGTATAATACTGTTAAAAATTAAATATTTTAAAAATATTCTAAACACTGCAATATCACAGTGTAAGTACCCACTGATATACGTAATAACAGTGATATACATCAGGAAGTTGCTGTTCCTAACACACCAGATGAATAGCCAACATTTCCATGCGGGGGGCCCTATTTTGTTGAACCTTACTGATACATGTCTTCACTGTGTCGTAAGCGCGACGGACTGAGTACGACAAATCAATCAGTACGCGCAGTATACAGTAGACTGAATAATACGATCAAATAAGTGAAGTGTTCAGTCAAATTCGAAACTATTTCATTAATTTTTTCAAATTCCACTTTTTAAAATTTGCCTAAAAATTGTATTTACACACTGACATTTCCCATGACATTTCAGTGAGACTTTTTACTTTTATTGTGGGGTCAAACATCATCATTGTGCCTACAGTTGTTGTCAAAAATGGAATTTTTATACTTTTCCAATAGGGCCAGTTAACCCTAAGCGGTAAGGTTAAGCGGACCGAAATTGGGAATGAATTGTAAAATAACATGGACGTTGTAATAAAAAGAAACATTCTTCTACGCATTACCATAACCTTTTTCTACATATAAATGGAGAAAATGCTTAACAAGATTATACTCTTCCCAATTCTCGTTGAAATAAATCATGTCTTTAGATATTGCCCTGCCATCCTCCCGTTGGCATGGAAACTTTGTAACTATAACTACTGTTGAAACAAACGCATTTTGCTTCGTCCGGGGGAGATGTCTCTGGGCATCAACTGATGTCACTGTTAATTGCAAATCTACAAATACTACCTTTGAGAAAATAGAGGGTAACTGGAGTGGCCCATACCTAACGTCCCCCGGTCTAGTTAACCGTACAGCACATATTTCTTTATATCCCGAAAACATACAAGCCGCAACGTAAAAACACACTATTATAAAGCAGAAGTACTAACAATTAATCTAGTGTGAATATTTCTCTTGTAGTTATTCAATAGCAATAAAATTGCAAAGCAGATGAGTGGTAGAAATCTCCTGTTCTTACAGAAAACAAACTCCTTGCTGTTCTTAAAATGAAGACTTGCACTTATGGAGTAAGCGTTATCATCCCAATTATTCTACGAATGACAGTCAGTGGAAAAGCAGGAATCCTTCCACCAACATTTAAAAGCAAGGACCACTTAACCTAACCGGTTCCCGTAAACCTAACTCTCCCTAGAGTGAAAGTTATGTATTGCTGCGGAAAATCGATTTCGGATTTCAATGGGAAAAACACGTTTTGGATTCCTGATCCGAAAAAGTTTGCTTTTTTTCAAACGATCCGTCCGTCCGTCCGTCCGTCCGCATGTAGACACTACTAGCGCCTAAATCACACAACGATCTTCCCAAAAAAAACAGTCCATCTGGCTCTAGTTGAAACTTGAAATTTTGAAAACATTCTTTAAATTTGGAGGTAGTTTACGTGTAGACTCCCCGGGCTTTTTAAAATTTGCTAAAAAAGGCTCCAACTTTTATTTAATTTTTTTGCAGAATGAAATAAAATCGTTTATAAGTGGCATAGATCTGGTTTCCACAGTTAATCTGAATTTTTGAAAATTGCAAATGTTTGAATTTTTCGGTTTCGAAAGTTTTTCGAAAAGTCAATAGATTCCTGCGGAAAAGAGCTTTAAATTTCGCATTTATAATAATGCTTAGTGCATTTTCTTTAAAACGGCTTCACATTTTGAAAGAAATTTCTATTTAGGACGAGTTATTACTCTTGTTTAGTATTTTAAATAATATTTGGTTTTACTATTAAGAAACCGAAATTTGAGAAGATATAAAAAAGATGTACTTTGGTCGACGATAGATGGCTGTTGGCAAGACCTTGAAGACAGATGACACCAAGGAAATTAGAAATCTTTATTCCGTGAAATTCTGTGCCATTCTGTAGCACCTCTAGTTTGCTTTAAATTAATGTCTTATTATTATGTTTAAAAATATTTGTTTATTCAGTTTTACTGCAGTGATGTGAAGGAAATGTGAATGAAAATTAAGATTACGTAAATAAATGTTATCTGTTGCTACTTATATTTTTTAACGTATATTGTCAGTAATTAGACATATATAAGCTCTTTAAATGCATATATTTCCAATTTTGTGCAAGGTTGCATGCTAATTTTTACTTTTTAGTGCATGCAGTTCCAGGGTCTATATTATTTAATCATAGATAAGTAATTAGAGTGAATTAAATTTCTAGAATAATGAGTTAGTTCCTTAATTTGCAATCTTAGTAATTAGTTGCTGTTAATATTATAACAACATTGCTCTGCCCAACGAATTGTCAACCAGCGACTGCCGCTGGATCGCGTTAAGCTTCAATTTGTTAAAAGCAAAAATACGCATTTAATTGTCGAATTTGTGTTGAGATATTAGCTTCAGAAGAATTAATTTTCGTACCTTTTGTTACACGATTTGTAATGAGTTTTACAGGTGATGACAGATGTGTTAATTTGGCCAAATTGCGATATTATGTCACATATCCTAGCATACTGTATGTGCGAGAAATTACGTGCTGTAAGTACCACCACTAGTTGTTGATGTATTAGTTTAACAAAATTGTTTCTTAAAATATTTATAGTGTTCCAGTAAATATTATCTGATGAATGATGGTAGGTTTGTTACTTATTTGTTTTAAAGATTTACAAAAGCCATATATCTTTCCGAAAATGTGGAATTCAACTGTTGCATGGCTGCTCACTTTCAAGTAATCGATGCAAACTTAACAGAAAGTACACTTATTTTTCGTATGATTTCTTCAAATACAATTGTGATTTAATCATATTTGTTGCTCTAAAGATATGTAATAAATGAAAACTGTTTCTGGTTGCCTATATAATTACAAGTTTGCACCTAGTGTGTTACGTTGTAAGATGTTTTGCAATGACGGCTGAGATGTGTTAGTATGGACCAAAATTGCAGATTTATAATGTTTCTGTTATGTCCAAAAAATACACATGAGTTAACAAATAACATACAGTATTTAATAAAGTAAGTACAACTTGACATTCAAATCGTACAGTAGACTTGCCACTAGACAATCCATATAGAACTACAAAGATTGTCGAGTTATTGTTACCAGGAGATGTACCAGTCCGTAGCGCAGTCACCATATTCCAGAAGAGTTGAAACAAGACAGAAGAGCGTTTTAGGCAAAATGTTCCTGTACACACCTTGTCAGCCTATGCAGTTTATCTACTAAATGCCGTCCGATTGCTTGTCGCTATCGAGGACGTCACAGCTATAGACGGCCTCGCTTCCCTGTGGCTGCCTTGCAGCAAAATATTAGACAAGCAAAATTATGATTTTTGAAGACTGTTGTCATAGGTATTATCAAGATAGCTTTGGAAATTGTCAATAAATCCCCGACTCGCGAAGCGAGAAGGGGACTTATCTAAGAATTATTAAAGCCCGAGTGGTATTTAATGAGACTATTCCACGAGTGAAATTGTGTCCAACAGTTTTACAATGCTCCAAATATTGAAAATAGTTGAAAGTTGTGTTTTAATAAAAGAGGTTCTGTTATAGTACATACGCGGTTTATTGGTCATCGCCATAGCGATCAATGCATATCGTCTCCTGAGATAGGTGAGTCGCAGTTTATTATTGGCGTGTAGGGAAAAGCGCTAAGAAAAATCGAATAGAAAAAGCGATAAATGAAATACACCGCCCTAATCGAGATATTTTTTATGTGTAGTTAAACACTATAGGTTTGAATTTCTTGAGTGGAATAAATTATTATTAACTTATGATTAAAAATGAATTTTTTGACATGAATCGCTAGACACATTTTTTACTCACACCAAGACTTATGATAAATGCCAATCTTATATTTTATAGACACAGGACCTTCGTAAATGATTACCTCCAATTTTAACTTTCTTGCTACGGAGTAGAGAGAAAGTTGTGTAATACTGTGCGAAAAAATGCCGAGTTTTTGACAGAAAACCTCTTATTACAGGGCCCTGGAAAAGACAAAGTGAATAAATCCAGTTGCTGAATTTAGAATAAAAATCCTCTAACACATATTGTGGTCAGAATCTATGTTTTCTGGGTAGTTGTTAACGAAAAATCGAATGACGGCAAAACGTCAGTCGGTCTGTTTGTCTATTCGTCTGTGAACGACGATAGTGGCTAAACCGTTCAACCGATTTTCTCCAAAATTGATATTCCCCAGTTGATCTGATTGATGTCGCACCCTAAATTGAAAACCGATATTTTAATTTTGGGAGCGCATTTTACATGAAGCCCCTGGTATATTTTCCAAATTTAAAAAAAAGCGCTCCATCGTTTTTCATTAAGTTTTGTTGTTGAATAATGTGAAGTATGTTTAAGAGGATACAGGTCTTATGTTCGTTGAAAACTCGAATTTTTCGAAAATTGCAAATTTGAGTACTTTTCGCATACATTTGTGTGAAAATAAAAGTGCGTGCTTTTTAGCACCATTATGTACGGCCACCCTAATATACAGGTGAGTCACGTAACTGCATTTCCTGAAGTTTTTGAACGGTTGAAGTTATTGCAATGCAGTTTTCACGGAAATGCATGAGGGAATGGGGCTAATTAATACATGTATTTTTTTTTCTATTTTATCATTTGTATTTTTCGAGATATTGAGGTAACTTTGTTTTAAATGGAACTATACATATTTTTGGCCTCTCATGACGAGCGTAAAAAGCCGAATTCAATTATATACCTTATGTCGTATGTTAGATAAGCATTTTCTTGAGTAATATTGATTTTTTGCGACACGTATTCAAAGGATATTGTAACGCTCCGAGCACGTGCTAGGAGGGAGAGCTCTGGCCGACCTGAGTTGGTGGACTGTTACAATAAAAATATACGCTAACCACGAATAGCAAAAAATCAAATTTACTCAAAAAATTACTCATCTAACCTATGACAATATGTATATCATTGGATCCGTCTTTCTACGCTCGTCATGATAGACTAAAAAATAGGTTTAGTTCCATTTGAAAAAAACAGTTATCTCAATATCTCTAAAAATACAAGTGATAAATTCGAAACAAATACATGCATCCATTCCCCATTCCCTCATGCACTTTCAGGAAAACTGCATTGCAATAACTTAAACCGTTCAAAAATGACAGGAGGTGCTTAAGTTACGTGACTCGCTTTGTACATGAGTGGATGCAACCCTGGGCCGGATAGGGCAGGGTAGGGCAGGGTAGGGCAGGGTAGGGCAGGGTAGGGCAGGGTAGGGCAGTGAAGGGTAGGACAGTGACGGGTAGGGCAGGGTAGGGTAGGGCAGGGTGGGGCGGGGCAGGGCGGGGGTAGGGGGCTGGGCGGGGCGGGGCAGGGCCCCCGCGGCGCCGGCGGTGGGAGGTGGCGCTCCCTCGTGGCCCCGTGGCGGGCGGGGGCCGAGTTGCGGCGGGCGGCGGAGAGATGCCGCAGCAGGCGCTCCTCCTTGCCGGAGCCTCAGCGAGGGATTGGCCTCCCGGCGTCCTTTCTTGCCTTTGCAATGGGAGTCTGCGATTCGCTCCCCGGGCCCGTGATATCCAAATAACTCTACAGAAGAATGCCAGAACCTTTTAACAAATTTCTGAGTTATTACCTGAAATACTTCTACAAAATGAAGAAAATGACGCTTTGTCAAAAACCCTCAGAACACTTTCTTCAATGTGCCAATGAACTCTTCGTATACTTTTGATGGATACTTCTGAAATCTAATACATTTCTAAATTGCAATTGTTTTTAAGTCTGTTGGTGAGTGAATCTAATGATATTTTTAGATCAATCTCCCTTTTTGGTGCACATCTGTGAGTACCACTTGCGCAATTAAGCAACCATTACTTAAAATAAAGTCTCACCTTATCACATGATCTATTTGTCTCCCGTACGTCACATACAGGATTTTGACAATAAATAAATTGACTTTAATTGCAAATGAAGGTCAACTTTAAAACTCATGTTACGACGTATGTTTCGACTTGCCGAAATATCCACAAGATAGTGGTTCTGTGGTTTCCACAGCTCTCCGGCCCATCCCGTCGCCTTGGGCAGTGAAAGCTCCAGCACCTCTGTCAAGCGGTTTGCACGGCTACAGCAATTTCCCTACATCCAAGCTACCAATCCCCGCCCTTCGATTCACAAGTTACGCCATTCTCAATGAGAAGCTTCACGAACGGAAACCGACTGCAAAATTTAGTTACACTTTGATGACAAAGTTCTGTAATTTCTGGTCTAAAGTGATTGTGACTTAGATATGTCAATATTTATTCTTTATTGTATAAAACAATAGGATCTAAACAAACATTGGCAGACACCTTCAGACTTAGAACTAATATATTAGATGCCCCACTCAGTATAGTTCTGGAATTATCTGAAAATACATTGCATTTCGCCTGCTCCCTGCTTTCATCGTGAGGGAAATATAACCACATATGATTGTATTAATGCTTTTGACGTGTTGCGGCTCTGTCAATGTCTTCTCTGGAGTGGAGAAGAGAAGAGACGGAAATAAATTGAACGTTCCACTAGATTTTTCTTCTCTCTATTGTATATCTTGCACTTCGCAGATCGCGCCACCACTGTTCAAACCAGAGGACACGCTTTCTTATCTGCCTAAGAAACTAAGCGAGTCCTCCGTAATTAACAAGGACAATTAACCTCGTATTCCTCCCGAGTTCAACAGGCTAACGTTGCTAGTCTCTGAGATAACCAAGGAGTTTAGAAATTGCTCCTACTCAATCATTCAGAGGCTATACACGACTAATTGAAACTGCTAGAAGAGGAACGCACGGCGAGATTTTTCAAAGTGCCAACACAGGAGAACCGCAATTATCTGAATATCAATAGATCTAATTGATTTTAGAAGAAAGGAAAACGAAAAGAATGGAAGTTGTCAAAACATAATATGTATTTTACAGCATGTGAACGAGATGATTCTTCAAAGCACCGCACTCTCATTTTATATGTGACTAAAATAAGATAGAACGTACAAATAATGGCAAGTCTGCGTGTACTTCTAATTCATAAGATTGTATGAGATGAACATTCATCATTTCGATTCATTATTTAATTTTTTAAGTAACTATTTATTTTTATGTAAATATTTTAGTTTTCTGTTTCTGATGTTTTTTAAACTTCATAATATGAACTAAAATAACCTTATTTATATGCCAGAAGGTCTTTTTATCTTTTTAAAATTTGAACTTTATTTACTGCACCTTATCGGCCAGGTTCCGCTTTAATTTGGATAATTGGAGTTTTACTATACTTCGATTTGGGGTAGCAGTATTTTCACAAAGTTCGAATTTTTTTAATAGGTTGCATTGTATATGGATTTAAATGTCAGACATAGAAGGAAACATATATACTTTGAAAGAAAGTAGGTAATGTTAGACTACACCCCTGGACATTTAAATATTATAAAAAGTTATGATATGCGTTTTCCAGGAAAACCTTACTTGATCTTCTCACTCCAATCCTTTCATTATAAAAGAACATAATCACCCTTTGTCACCTTTATATTGCGCACTGTGTGTCGATCAGCATCCTTCGGTGGCTCGTTCGTTAGCGTACTCGCTTTCCTCGACGCAACCCCGGGTTCGTTTTATGGCCGCGGCATAATTACCCCTGTGCGCTTTCCTTACAATATATACGGTGAAGGGATGTCTTCGAGCTAATCACACGAACGCCTTATCCCATACGCGGGAGGCCGGTTCACCGTTGGCCCGTAGCGGACTGTCGAGCCGAAAACAGGAACAGCGTATCGATCAGATTGCTAGGTAAGTGGCTTTGGTTTCTAAAGTTATATCGTTCGTACATCGTAATGAATGACATTATGAATTTATTATTATTAATTATAATGTTTTTATACGATGGTAGCTAAGCCTTCGAAAGCGGCTGATTGCCAATTAAGAGTTGTTAACGATGGTATGTTAACTCTTCATTTGAGTTTCAAGTCATTGTTTGGTCTTAACTTAATCACATATGTTGTTGATGCGAGGACAGTCTCGAAATCCAGCGGTTTCGACTCAAATTGCACATTTGAACATTGAATCGTACTGTTTTACACATTGTTTAAAATTTGGCACGCTGCTCCACCGAAAGAAATGTAACCACACAGAGCGTCCGCATTTGCTTGCGTGCGGAATTCAAAGTGGAAATTGAATCAACTTCCTTTGTAAACGCAAAATCATTAGTTCCTGGTTCGGGTTGGATTCTGATAGGAAATACGCAACACATTTTGTAAGCATAGGCATGAGGGAATATCGTAATGGTTTAATTACCGTCATTAAACAGGCAAAGTTGCTTAATATTTGTGGCCTGGATTCATCTCTGTATATTCTGGTGAATATGTGAATGTTAAATGAAGTGTAATGTAAAAAGAAAAAATGTCTTAAATATTTGTTCCGTTGTGTCATGGTTCGTAATACATACAGGATGTCCGGGGAACAAACATAGAAAATTCGAAAATAAGCTCTTAAGACAATTTAAGCATATTTTAAGACTTAAAGCATATTTTGCCTTATAAACTACTATATTCCGCATGGCTAAACCGCATTTAGCACTCAAAAGTTGGTTTGAAAAATGCTTTCTAGGCAAACATTTGCATTTCATAAAAGCATAGAAAACTCCAGAAAAATGTAATTTTTTATTATTGACAATATAAACTAATATATTTGTTCAGAAAGAAATATGAACCGAGAAATAAAAAAGCAGTCGAATTGCGAATATTTCGTGAATTTTTATTTCTAGGTAAGTTCTTTCTGAACAAGTACATTAATTTCTTTTGTAAATAATAAACAATTTACAGGTTTCTGCATTGCAAATTTTTGCCTAGAAAGTATTTTTCAAAAGAACATTTTAGTGCTCTTTGTCGCCCAACCATTGAAAATATCCAAGTAGTTTATAAGGTAAAATATGCTAAAAATTTCGAATTTTCGACGTTTCCTTCCTGGACACGCCCTATATTTCTTCGTATTACGGTAGCATATAGAAATTGTGCGTTACAAATAAACTTGCAGAATGTGTCTACACACCAAATTTTTTGGTGGTTGATTTTTAAAAAATTCTGTGAATTGAAGTTGCAGTTTATAAGTGTGGAAATAGGAATGAGATCTACCAGTATCCACCCTATTCTCCCAATTTTGTTTCAAGGACTTTTTCTTTTTCCATGAAATGAATAATCTGGTGGGTGGTAGTGACTGAATTTCGTTATTTATATTACAGGAAAACAATTTAAAATGCATTTTGCATACTTCCACAGTAAGGATCACACGAAGGTCAAGAATGTTAGGGTTGTTGATTCACAATCTGCATTGATGACTGTAGTGTCTTTTGTGAAAAGGTTGGTCTTGAAAGAAAGCCCTTCTTTCTGTTTATTTTTCTTATGTGCGTATGTGCAATACAATGTTTTTGCCGGCAGTCATTTCGCGAGCGTCGTTGTGATATTTAATGTATAGATCTCGAGCACCAATATTATTGTTTATGATTAGTGTTTTTCTGTCCAAACAATATTTCTGGAGTGCGATCACTGGATTTTCGAAACCTGTTTTTTTTGTTTTTATGAATTCTATTACCGTCAATTGTCTCAATGCAGAACTGATACAAAAACTTTAGGAGCCGACTAGAAATCCAAGCCAGAACCATGTGCGCAGGAGGTGATGTGACACGGTAATGTTTTAATATAGACTTCTTTTAAACTTGCTTATATAATAAATGCGTTAATTACTTAGATTTTTTAAACATTATTTTTCCGAACTTTGAAAATTACATTTCTATAATTTGATGGAGCTGCAACCCCTGTTTGTTGAGGCCTGGAGCCACTGGTGCTCACGTTGCTTCTATCATCCTGCTAATGAAATTCGCAATATATTAAATTTTAATAAAATAACTAACCATATAAATAATAATTATTTTAAGCAAGTTTTGAAGTGTATTTTTCTTGCATTTCATCTTCATAAGTACTTTGATTTCATGCGTACATTCCGCAGTGGGTGGGATGACAAAAATAGCAGAAGTATTACAGCTCCAGTACAAATCGATACTTCTTGTAACTCAAATTTCATTTCAAATACGCAACTATCATGCACGAGAACGTACTCTGAAAATGGATAATTAGGCATCGTTGAGTGCCTTACAAACTTCACTAGCGTAAATAGCACTTTTAGCCACAACCTCTCTACATTGCAGTTAAAATTTCTAACTCTGTATAAATGTGACAGACCTAGAAAATCTACCAGTAACCTATTTTTTTGTCTAAAACTTCATTAATCTTTTCTTTATTGCTATGGAAATGGTTTATGATACGATTAGATGCTAAAGAAATACAGATAAGAGCACAATGAAAAGCGTCCAGTCGTAACTTGACGAAAGATCCAAGCAAGAAGAAAAAATAGTGTTATTTCACTTATAAGAAAGAGTATTTGAAAGGAATTCCAAAGAAAATTATCTGTGATGTAAATATTACATAACATGAGCGTCTCTTTTGTGAAAAAATAAATTATCATAGCAATACCACGAGTGCTTTGGAAATTGTCCATAAATTCCCGACTCGCAAACTGAGGAGAGGATTTATCTGAGAATTTTCAAAGCACGAGTGGTATTTAATAGGACTATTCCTCGAATTAAATTATGTCCAACAATTCCAAATTGCGCCAAATATTGAAAATAACCTAGTGCTATGATAAAACCAAATAGTTTATGTTGAATACGTATGCGGTTTATTGGAAATCCATATAGCAATAGATGTGTACCACCTCCTCCTGAGATAGAGGAGTCGCAGTTTGTGATTGGCCAGTAGGCAGAAGCGGTAAGAAACATCGAATAGAAAAACCGATAAACTTTTTGTGATACACCGCCCTAATGGGGCATTTTGTATGTATAGTTAAACACTATTGGCTTTAATTCCACGAGTGGAATAGTCAACGTAATTTTAAATACAAATTATTTAAAACCCTATTACATATTCCAAACGAGAAGAAAGTAGAAATTAAAGCAAATTTAATTATGTGGCCATACACTGTTTTTCTATTACCCGAACTATTGTCTTTCAATTGAACTGTTATAGTAGTTGGCAGTTCATGGAAGCTCGAATTTGAAACGCAGGTACGTGTGCATTTAAATTATCCAGAAAATTCCATAGATAAGTAGCGAGTTAGGTTAATAGCCATGCTCATACAACTGTAATGACTCCACTACCGGCATTTGAATTGAATCGCTTTTGGTATTGGTAGGTCCGACGCGTGTAGAACTCTTAGGAATGGTTATATCGAGCTCAATAGAGCAACCGGGAGCGGTGGCTGATGTCACTGACCGGGAGGTCCTAGGTTCGAGTCCAATTTTGCTTACAAAATCACATCATCACATCATCACAACATCATCCTGTCCACACTGTCCGGGCGCCAAATATGTGACTGTACTTACCTCATTTCCCTAGATTAGGGATACAAATTGGTCGAGCAAGTACTGACAACATATTAAAATTTTGAAGCAAGATATGCTGTTGTCATAAATGATTAAAGGACAAGGGATCATTCTAGGGGGGAGCGCCTTAATCAGGAAGATGTTGGCATTGGATGCTGCTTTTCTCATGCAATTCATTAATCATAATTGCTCGCTATAATCATTCATTTATTCATAGAAAAACAAAGACAATGAAAATATTATTGTAACAAATACATGAATCTTCATTACTGAATTGCACTGTATTAACATAAATTAACATCTTTTCTCATCAATGTTATTGGAACATATTGAACCATCTGGGAGCTCCCACACTCAAATACATAATGATATATCAATATTCTATTACCCATTAATTCTACATTCGGTGTTGTTTTTATTAGCTAACATTACACAGTTATAATCTATTCTTCCTGCTTTGTATGTTTGTGAAGGTTCATCATTATACTCTCTCCCTCATTGTACCCTCTGATCCGTACGACTGTAATGGTTCCACCCGATTTCCTCGAATATTGCAAATTCCGCTACTTATCTGATGATTCCCGTGCTCCTGACGCAGAAATACAGCCGCCTCTGCTCGTGTCCTTGACGCCGCGAAGTTGATGAGACCCTCGCTCTGTCGCCGGCGCACGGTGGTTTGAAAGGCGAAAAAAGCGGACAAAAATCAAGTTTTCAAAATTGTCTGATTTGCTTCATTCAAGAAACAGAAACAGAAAAATGTCCAATGCTTTATGTATTATACTATATTTTGACATTTTCTTATCCATTATTGTGTACAACGCGCGCAAAAATGAGAGATTTATAAGAACCCGGACGGTCATAAATTCATCCCATTTTGGAATGTACATTTCTCAATTACTATTAAAGTTATGAAATTCGTTTTCCTAGTTACTCTTCAATACTTTATAAGTACATTTCTTACAAAAACCATATTTTTTACTTTCACATTAGTTGCAAATAAATTATTGAAAACATGCCTGCTAAAGCAACATTACATTGCGTTTCTTGACTTACAAAAATGTACGCATATGCTTGTCATGAAACTGCAGTAATAATACAAAACGTCCGGGAACACGTTCGTGAAGGTTTTATCTGCAACTATTTGCAACTCTAGAAACGAGAAGAAAGAGAACATTCTTTTGCGCGGCCGGCCGCGGCAGCGCACTGTGACGAGAAACAGAAGCTGAGGGCGAGGGCTGCTCTGACACGTTCGACCTAGGGCCACACTCGGATATTACGGAACCAGGGGGCTCTTGCAGTGTTTATAATATAATGTTATAATATAAATATAACCACGTGGTCGAATGAGAGGGCGATTGGGTTTCTAGTGTGGGCAAGAGCGTAGGTGGCCGCGCATCTTGGGTTCGATTGAAACAAGCACTCGATAGATCGAAAACGAACAAGATATCCGGTAAAGATATCGAACAGAAACTCTTTCAACTATCCGATTGCTTGTACCCATGACTACACCAAGGCATGTGCTCGCTAGCTGTTGTTATCAATGAAAGGTCTGTGGGACTGTAATCTGTGGTTGAAATCTTCCCTAGTGTTGCATGTGCAGTATGAGAATAAAAAAATAGATTTTCAGTGAATCACTGATAGCTCCTTCAAAAAGTAGAGACAATAAATGAGATTGTGGCGCAAAACATGAACAGTTTGTGCTAGCAAATTTCATGAACAAATTTGACTTAATCCTAGAAAAACGAAGGGGGCTCTCAAGGAACCTACCACTTTGATATAAACTTTCAGTTCACTTCATTTATGTGTTCTCCATTATTGAGAATTAATGTAATTGTTGAGTCTGTTTCACTCTTCATTTGCCTTGACAATGACAGAAGATATATTTTCTTTCCTCATACAAAAAGCTGCCTCAACAATTACATTAGTTCTCAATAATGTAGAACACATGAATCTTTTTTAAATCTGCATTTTTCTAGTGCGGGTTTGGTACCCCCTTTGCAAAAGCCGTAGTTTTTCCATAGTGCAATGGGTGTATTTTATTTCCCCCTTTCGTGTATGTAGGAACATTTTGTGTTGGCTATGATGTCAACTTTCATACATTTGTATAGTAACCACGTCCCTGAACAGAATTGACGGTGGGAGTGAGACTATTTTTTAGTCGTTTATTCACTCAAGAGGTCAGGAAGGTTGGCTGAAACGGAAATAGAAAAATTACTGAAGGCTTAGTCATTACATAAACAGCGTGAAGTTGAAGATATTTTAGAAGTATTTGCAGTTAAAGAGGATACAGAATACAATCAAGTGAATAGTATAATAGGTGAATAGTACAGTAAATAATTCTTTCACTGAAACTCTTCCAAGACATTTGAGGAGTAATTATCATATTACAAGGCATTAAAAACAATTCATCAGGAAAAAGGATGAAAGTATAAGTGACGCATTTTAAATCTTTGTAAGAAGAGGGAGGGTGAATAACGTAAACTAGCAAAGGCCATTCATTTCTTTTTTCTTTGCAGTTTTTTTGTTTTTATATTCATTATTTATACGATGAACTCAGTTTATTAGTATTACCAGATTCTTTTAAATATAGATTAAAAGCTAGTTACATTCTATAAAAGAAGAATACGAAAAAGAGTATCAACGAAAGCGGACCAGGCCATCGTGAGTTGAGCAACGGTACTGGAAAGGGGCGACAAATGCCTGCGGTTCTGCAGAGGGGCGACAACCACGACCGAGCTGCGGAACAAGGACACCGAGCGACTGGAAGGAGTCATTATGCGTGGAATTCTCTGCATGGCCAGAAAAGACACGAAATGAAGATTCGACGCCAACTTGTTAATTTGTAGATAAGTAGAAGAATAATTTGTTTCGGAAGAAAGTATTAGTACAGGTTCTTTATCACCGATATTCTGTAAAAAATAGAATCAATCTTTTCTTTCAGAAAAAGCTTGGCTAATTGTGAGGGTTGCAACTAGAATTTGACTGGAATGATTAGGCAAAGTTTTTAAGTATTCTTTGAAATTGATTTAAATGAGAGAAAACAGTGTAGTTAATTATTGAGGAAGTGTAAGTTGTTTTCTTTTTTTTCAGCAGGACAAAATTCTTGTATATGTAAAGTGTTTTATGTTTCATTTTTACCAATAACATAATTTAATTAGAATATACTTAAGTAAGTGGAAAGTGATTCTGACTTGAGTTTTCTGTGTAAATGCATTCAATCACAACATTACATGACCCTGATCCACTATTCTGAAAATTGTATTTTTTTATTTTTGCATACCTTGAAAACCCATTCTGAGCCATGGCGGAGGGTGGGTCGCATTACAGGCACTGTGGGCGAGAAGTTGAAAAATTTGTGAGTATAAAATGACTGAATTGTGAATGATTATGGCGTTAATGAAAGAACTAGTATGTAGAAAAAAATATGGGAGAAAATTTCTATCTTCGATTTTGGCGGTTGTACGTAAAGACATAAATAATTTTAAAACGTTTTGAATTTTGAAAACTCAGCGGTAATACTGAAAATTGTAACTATTGCCGCCTTTATAGATGCATTTGCTGTATTCTTAAAGAAAAATTAAGTCATTTGCGAGGAAGTGCTGAGAAAATGTTTCAAATTACTCATAAAAACCTTTAAAAAATTTATGAATTTCAAAATCATAGGCATCGAATGAGGCCAAATCAGCAGGGTTTTATTCAGTTTGGAGAAAATCTGGGAATAGTTTAAACGCTAGTTTGTTCACTTACACCGAACGACTGGACGAACGGGCAGTCGGAAGGACGTTAACAAGCATTTTTGGTATCAGGGACCACAAATCGTGTATTTCTATTGAAATCGCGATTTTCGATATTCCATCATTGCAGCAACGTTTGCATTTACTAGCCATATTACTCCGTTATACGTACGTATTACAGTATATATCTATAATGTAATAATAACCTGCGATGACAAGAGTTGCATGTTCAGCCAACAACACATACAACGATTTCTGTACTTTTCAAAGTATAACCAGATGATTAGCGATGAGTGGCATGCACGATGAATGATCTTACCGAGATTGTCACACATTTCTGATAAAGTTATTGCGGCTACCTATCTTATTTGAAAGTATCACAAGCAGAAAGAACAAAAACAATTAGTTAGTACCTGCAATAACGCGACGTGGTCGCTCTGAATTCCTTTGCTATATATCCTGTCTTTCGCACCTCAGCCGGGAAAGGCGGCGGCGGAATCGACGCGGGTCGTTACACAAATGTCTTACTGTGTTGACATGATGACTATGTCTTCGTCGTCGTCTGAGGCCACGGCAGAAGCCTGCAGGGTGGCGGGCGGCGGTCAAATGGGTCCCCGGCTCCAGGCCAGAGGCGGGTCGGCAGGGGACAGAGTGCGCTACCATCCGCGGGTGTACTGTGGGGTCGGCGACGTCGCGCGATGGGCGACGATCTGAATTCGCTCCCCCACGACTCCAGGCGAACGCGGTCAATGCATGCGCGCTCCTGCAAATTTCACATTATCGAAATTAAAAACATAAATGCATCTTTGAGACAACAATGGTTCCACGTTTGGCTCGAGGAAGCTAACCGCAGTGATTGCATCTACGACGACCGAAAATCAACTGCAGAAGTTCATGAGAAAAAACTTTAAAGCACAGGTTAAACTTCCGAAACACAATACAAGCGCAGATAAGTCGGTGAAAAATTTACGTTTGAAGATTTAAAGGTATTGTCAGAGAAGTCAAGGAGAAAAAGCAAAAATTGAGTGTTTGAGTTCACAGGCAGACACAGGCACAGAAGAGGAAGCTGCAAATCATAGATGGGAGTGTTCCACTACATGGACCTTTAGAATCAGGGTATGTGGGCTGGCTTTGCGGGGGCGACACTCAGCCACGGCGCATGAGCTCATGTGCAAGTGCATTTGTTTTTGAAAACAGTTTTTGCGTTCCATGGACAGAGGGCGCGTGATGGCTGAATACAGTGCGAGTTAGTCTGTATCTGAGAGGTATTGTTTGGCCACGTGGTCGTGCGCAAGTGCGCTTTGGCAAATCGCTTTAGCCTCTGCGGCCACGAGACCTGATCGCGCTCTTTCGCGCAGGCGTCTATGACAGGTGGTGTTGTTGTTTTCAAGAGTATCGCCTCAGCACAAATGTGAAAGTAGCGCTCCGTTACTCACGCTTGCGGCATTTACGCGAAGGGCGGTGGTGCGAGCTCACCTTACCTGTCATCATTATTACCGCCCCCCCAGCTGGGTGGCGATTCGTTAAAAAACAAAGCGGTTGCCTTTCAAAATTATTTTGTGGCGCCTGTGCGGTGAGGCACGTGTTCGTCACCTACGGCCCGAGTTACAGAAGGATCAAATGCGAGTTTGGTCTCTACATGAAGCTTGTGTCAATGTTATACGCTCGTCGCATTCAATCACGAGAATTGTGGAAGAAAGGCAGGAACAAATATTGTGTGTGTATATATATATATATATATATATATATATATATATATATATATATATATATTGTGACATACTGATATATCATTAAATAAACTAACATTTATTTACTTGAACAATATGAGTGGAACATGCATTACGAAATATCACGAAGCTAAGAGGAAGCTTGGCAACGACCGTGGATAAACAATGTAGTTTTTGTTTTTCCAAATGCGTTAAGTTTCTGGATGCCGAAGTAGAAAATTTGGGATTGGGCGAAAGAAGTTCAAAGACGATCAAGGTCCTTTACACCAAAATATAACGAACAATATCGTTAGCTGGATGAAGAAGGACAGGGTCAAATATTATGAAAAAATAGAAGAGTGATTTAATGCAAAAGTCTTCGAGGGATGAATCATGCAGAAAAGATTTCACATTTATAACTCAAACACGCCTGAACTGATCATGGAATAAACCATGTGGGAAACAATATTGAAGTATAAATTAGACTTTGTCAGGGAGTGGTAATCGAGTTCAGGACTATGTTATAGGACGTAATCAGGACTGATAATTTTGATAGTTTATGAGACCAGCTTAGATAGGGCAGAAGAAGAAGTTCGTGGAGACTTTGGACTACTGGCAAGCTCGCAAGATATTTCGACTGAAGTCTGCGAGGGACAACTTATGAAGAAAGAATAAGTTAACCTTATTGCATAAATTGTAAGAGATTGAAGAGATCTTGATCAAAGGCCTTCACATTGTAAATTCACTCAGTTGTTTGCTAAAGTAATAAAGGAAATAAACTTTGTTGAATTTTGTTCTTTTGAAAAGAAGTGATTTACTCATTTAGTCAATCAAACAGAAATGAACTAGAATACCATCATTCCTTTCAGATTCAGCTGCACGCGCTGTATAGTCAACTGGATCATATAATCCATTACATAGAGGTATGGGAGGTGCATAATATATCGTGACCCATTGACCCGCAAATGGACGCTAAAATCTTTAGCAGATATAAATGTAGAGAAGGAAAATTTTATTATATCTGAAATGACGCCTCAACGTGATACATAATTTGTTGTAATTTGTAACAGTGGTGACGGATAAAAAATTAGTCTTACTAGGAGTATAATATAGTGATCCAAAGGGAATCTGAAATTTGTGATTGACATTTAGAAATTAATTGTTAATTATAAGAAAGGGCCAAAGACCTTTTTCATTGGTGTGATTTTAAAATAATTTAACAGATAGATTTTAATTTGTATTACAGAATTCAAAATGGATACTAAGGGCAGAAAAATTGCGTGAGAATATTAATGCAGATGAAATACTAATCTGCTAGCCCTAACTTCCGAGGGAGAATTTACGTGAAATTATTGTGATTCGGAGCCACGAAAAACAATGGCTGCACCGTTAGAAAATAGGGCCTAATAATTTAATTCTTAGATGACTATATGAAATGAGCATGGCAGGCATAATAATATACTAGAGTGGAAGGCGTTGTCAAATATCATTAGAATTGAAGAATTTTCGTCAGGAAATACACAAGAAATAAATTATTTACGGAGTGGATACAATAATTAGTTAACATTATTCATTGTAAAATTAGTCTTTTAATAAGTCTGAAATTGAAAGCCAAATGCTGGAAATTCAAAGAATCTGGCGACAAAATTAATTCCCATGATTAAGGATTTACAGGAAAACATTGTGACGTGGTTCATTTACATGATCAACAATGCGAAAAAGTGTAATCATCAGATCACATTGTGAATAATTTAAATACAGTATCTAGCTTCCACTTATAGCGAAAAATTAAAGCTTATAGAATCTATATTGAGTTAGTTGTAAATTAGAAAAAGCAGATACTGGGAGGACTTAGAAAACATTAAAATGGTGCAAGAATCTGAATCTGGGAAATATAAGTAGTCCGGACATTGGGACAAAGATTGAACAGTTGAAAACGAATTCATGATGCGTTCACAGGGAAATATACCAATGCATCATGCATCGGCGCTTGTAATACCAAGCCACCTAAAGTTTTCATAGTGATGTGAAGCAGAACAACCGTGGTCGTTTATTTCAAAATTAAATTATTTTGATAATAATATCCTGAAAAGACTGAAATTGCATATAGTAGAACAAGCAAGCCATGTCGTCCAAAGCATCATTGGATTTGATACTCTTAGTACCGGAACCGACTAATTATGAATGGAAGGATAAATTCTTAAAAAGAATATTGGAACAAAGCCACAAGTTTGATCTAAAATATAATTAATGAGTGAAAGGTATAAGAAGGAATTGGAGCCGAGAATATGTGACGACTTCTATGCGTAAATAATAGCAGCATTCAAGGCATGCGAAGACAGAATAAGACAGCAATGAATTGATTGCAATTATTATTCGTCAGTTGCCTGTAAACCAAAATTTATTGTGGAAC
Organism: Teleogryllus oceanicus; assembly: GCA_964035755.1. Classification (NCBI taxonomy): domain Eukaryota; kingdom Metazoa; phylum Arthropoda; class Insecta; order Orthoptera; family Gryllidae; genus Teleogryllus; species Teleogryllus oceanicus. Next base: position 50,099,465 of record CAXIVR010000002.1, on the reverse strand, counting down.
TCTTGCCTGTGATTCTGAGGATCTGGCTTGATGATTAGTCAATTCCGGCCAGACGACTGGGCAAATGATTATGATCGTATTAACGGGTATCAATATAATGAAAGCAGGAACGAGAATAACAATGGAACGGGAAAAACAATGAATAATTACAACCGCCAAGGAAATTATAGCTCAGAAAGAAAGGATGACAGGGGAAATAGTACTAAAATGGAAAATAAAAAGACCGAAAACGGGTATCCGCGGAGGTTCAAAGAGGACAATAAACGGGAACATGTAGAAATTAATGCGATTGAACAGGAAAACTCCCATGTTGGTTCAAAGAGGACAATAAACGGGAACATGTAGACATTTTAATTGGACACAGGTGCTAATGTTTGTAGCAGTGTCGGAAAAATTGTATGAGCAGTTAAAGAAAAAGGGAAATAAAATTGATGAGCTACCCACCAGGAGTTTGGATATTCGGACAGCTAATGGAAGGCGCATCGAAACGAGAAGTCGGCAAATTTGGGTGGAAGTGGAAGTTCAAGGGATCACAATTCAGTTTCCGGCAATTGTAGTGAAGAATTTGATTCGTCCAATTATTTTGGGGATTGATGGCCTAAAAATGTATGACGCCAAGGTCGACATAGGTAACAGGAGTGTATTGTTACGAGGTGACAAAGGGCAACAACATTGTTTAGGATCAAAGACCAGGAGGGCGAAGATATGTGTATTTGCGATATTGCGGAACGAATTGAAGAGACCAGGACCAGATCCACACGGCAGCAGAGGGCGCGGTCGACGAAAACGGAATAGATGCTAGTGAAGCTATTGAAATGTTAGTCAATGAATATAGAGATATTTTTGAAGTTCAAGGAGCCGGTAAAGGGATATCAATTTAAAATTGAATTGATGGATGAGAACCTTTTAATCTGAAACAATATCCGATCCCCCATGTATATAAAAGCGAAGTACGTAAACAAATAAACACGATGCTTGAGGATGGTATAATAAAAAAATCGATGACACCGTATGTAAGCCCAATAGTGATAGTTCGTAAGAAAGACAATAAGATCAGATTTTGTGTTGATGCTAGGAAACTCAATAGCAAGACCATTGCTCGTCATGAAAAACCGCCGAAATTAGATGAAATGATGGGTGACCCATTGACCCAGCAAGCCGGACGCTAAAATCTTTAGCAGATATAAATGTAGAGAGAGAGGAAAATTTTGGTATATCTCAATATATAATAACACGCCCACTACTACCTTCCAGCCGGTGGCGATGAAGCGTGAAACTATGAATGCTCGTGAAGCGAGCTTTGAATTCTCAGGAAGCAGGATCTTTCGGGTATGAGAAAGGTCTGAACCTTTGACACAATGAATTATGTAAAATTCTGTAAAATGAGCATATATTCAGTAAGACAAATTACACAGTAGCACAAATATACAATAAAGTATGTACTTTGGTAGATGGTCACTGCAAAGAAAACAAACAAAAGATAAGAAAGAACACTATCACAAAAAATGTATAGGCGTCACCTCGACTGCCTGAATACTTCAATAAGTACTATTCACAATACTTTTGCTTCTACCTCTTTCTGAATTATTTTGTGTGCCTCATTTAACTATTGTTAATCTTACGTTTTCTCGTGCACGGCCCTTTAAGTGATTCTCTACAATTATTCTATCATAGACTTCACAGAGGTCAGCCTTAAGCTGCGCATTTATTACAATGCTGTAAACTCTAACACAAAATAAACTGACACACACGTTACTAAATCGTACCCTTTACAAAATTGAAGCAACTGATTATCACTGACATCATACAATGGAAACAATGACTTTCAAATAAGATTACTTTTACATTACATGAAAAATTATAATTTACTTTAGAAAAGTTGTACAAGGTATGGCAGTCAAGGTGTACTAGTGCGTACAGCGAATGAAATCTAAACTGTCGCTAATACGTTCGAAATATTTCTCCCAGTAATTATTTGGAACTTTCATCTATTTTAGGACGCTTCGCCTGGTGTTTAAAGCGCACGGTCTCCCAACAAATTGCCGCATAGAAGTTGCCAGTTCTTTACCTCGACATTTCCTTCCCGCTCGCCGTCAGTTAACCTTGGGGTGTTCGGTCGCTCGCAGTCCTCGCCACGTCACTTGACTGGTTCGATGTCCCGCGGTTACCTTCTTTCGCTCGATCTCAGGATGCCGCCACGTCCAAATTCCAAACCTTTCTCTCGCTCTCGGGCTCGTACAATCCACGTATGGTCAAGTCCTCCTCGCCTACGCTTGAGTCTTCACTGGAGTCGTCCTTCTGCCGCCTGCCGCGTACCGTTGCTCGCGCTCCCAGCTTTGAATAACTAACGTACTTGAATTGAATATTTCTAGCACTCGGCCGACATACCACACTTTGAGCGTGCGTGGTCGTGGCGTACGAAATTAAATGCTGGATTTTGTTTAGAGTCCTTCTGCGCCAATTTATTGCAATTATGAAACTATTTCAGGTTCAAGCAGTCACATCGCTGCTTACTCGCGTAATGTTAGTGCTAACACTGTACATGCACTTCACTTCTCAATTCTATCACTTATTACCGCATTTCTTAAATCAGCTTTAACTAAGCAAGCAAATTATACTCCTGCACTAACCAATGACTATCGCTGAAGAATTTAGTTGAGTCGCCGTCGCTGTCGAAGTTGTAGAGAGCTCTACCGAAGTGCGTCGCGGTATTTATGTGACTCCGCCTGGGAAATTTCTGGAGGGTGAATTTTCTCCTCCTTCGCGCCCTCTCAAGAAAAATATTATCCGCTACTTTGGACATCGAAGTGCGAAAACCTGCGGGTAGATGTCGCCTTCTCGGACCAGCGCTCCGCGCGTCCCTATTCCTCCATTTTTGTTAATGTTATTTGTCGTAAATTGGTGTAAATGCTAGGGTAATTAAATAGGAATATGGTGCCTTAGCAACGGCGCCTAAGTCCTTGTCAAGATAAATAAATATTCATCTGGCATTGAAAGTGACGGCGTGGCTAGTCTGATTTGAAAACGATTTGGGATTGGTTGAGAGAGCAACGATAGTCTACTCGTTCTACTGCGGAAGTATGTCTAATTGTTCGGAATAAAACAGTAGAAAGGGGGAATCCGAGGCTTGGAGGACTGAGCAGTAATAAGAAAACGGACATTCTGTCATATGTCGTGACTCTGTGCGGGTCGCTCGCGGATAGATAATTTGTGGAATTGGAACTTGTAATTTTTCCTGCGATTGAGGAACGTTGGACTCCGAATAATTTACAGTGTGTTAAAAGTATAGCTCACGAACAGTTTGGACTAATTATTTTTACAACACGCAGAAATTAGAAATTGAGAGAAGTCGGACTCGGAACCAGGACTCGGAAATATTTTGGACGAGTAATTAATTTGTGGAATTTTAAAACATTTCCGCTGTGTAATCGTAAAGAACTGGGTATTATTTTGCAAGTTTAATCGAACTAGAATTACGAATATTTGAAATAGTGTGGATCAGTGGCTCCGCAATGTTCGCATGGAAGAACAGGAGAGAAGAATGCGGTACTTCGCCTCTGGAATTCGCATCAGAGAAGATGGTCCTTCGTGGCGACGTCGATCAAGAGCGCGCGAAGTATAGTTATTTCAGACGCAACCCATCGACCCAGCTAGCGGGACAATATTTAGTTTTCTTTGAAGCGATAATAGCTACAAATATTATCGTAACCTTTTTCCTGGCGCCCACGTTAGTATAAATTCGGAAACGGGTTACGATGAAATGCCCAATAATTGTGAGCAGTTTGTGGGCATGTTTCAATATATATATATATATATATATATATATATATATATATATATATATATAATAAGCCAGGGATCACGATCATGGATACTCTCCATCTCTAGTTCTCTTCTTCGCACCTCTAGTTCTTTCCTATAATAAATTCTCATGTTCTACCTATTTCACTAAGGCCTAAGGTAATTAAACTTCGCAACAGCGGTATTTGGGTGGGGGGATCTAGGCAGACCACGGTCCAGACGGACCGACATCCTACAGAAAGTAGCAGGTCCACTTTCGCCTAGTCTTGCGCAAGAGGGAGGCGGTTGGAGGCAGCTTTTGATAATGTGTTCCTCATTAACTACATGTACATAAAAATAGTGAAGCGTTTCTTATATATAATCATATGTATACAGTGCTATCTGTGAAGTGTTATTAGTGGTTGTATATTGTATCGTTGTATGTTGTATCGTTGTATTGTTGTACGTTGGATCGTTCCAGGGTTTTGAAGAAAATGTGTTGATTTGAACTAGGGGAATCAACCAAGATTTTCACCCACGTGAAGCGGGAGCCCGTAGCACCTAATGGGATCTACATAGGCTTTGATAAATAAATATACGACAAATTAAATGTATCTTAGATAACTATAGATGGCAGTTGGGATGAAAGTGGGAGAAAAGCGAAAATGTAACAGACGCATGAGAATTGAAACTAAGTAGTAAGAGAAAGTCTCTACTTTTCTATTGCATCTCTAGTTGAATTATTTTAAATGTATTATTACTTAATTCTTTTCGTTATGCAAAGAGCGCTTACTGACCCTTAGAGATTATTGTAATGCTAACATAGAGTAGAGGAAACTGTCATATCTAGAAACAGATGTATCAAGTGACAAAGCATATTTTCGAGGAATGTGTGAGACAAATTTCAGATTGGTATTTTCACTGTAATGCTAATTGCCACTTATTCAAAGTTTATTCCAGTGAACGATTTTGTGTGTAGCTTCAGTGGTTTTATAACAGTTAAGTGACATGTGAAAAGAAAAAGATTCTGCGTTTCTCTTTCATCAATTTTGTAATAACTACTGTTACTTTACGAAGCTTGAAGTAGAGCTACACCTACTAGCATAGAATGGAGTTAATTTACGACGTGGGCTTTTTTCCTAGAGAAGATCTATAATAAACAGTACCCATATTCATTCATGATTGCAGATTGGTGTACCTAGATTAAATTAATTCAATTGGTTTCAGGATGTAATCTGGCCATGCCACGAAGCAAAGGAAACACCAGAAGACCTCAACCACCAGTAGAAACAATTTAAAAGTGCAGTTTTATCTATTGTTAAAGATTTGTGTAAATTCATTGCTCACCAATAGTTCAGTTATATAAAAGGACGAATCTGAAAACTTTATTGTGCACTTTTTAAGAAATGCACATATACTGATTCATTCATTCAAAATTGATGAAGGAACTGCAACATATGAACTTGACATGGATGCCATAAAAGCTAAACTTCTTGGCCCAACTATGTTCGTTTGTTCTTAAAGACTGCAAACATTTATGGTTTTTCCTTTTTCCGTTGCAAGTTATAATCCAGATTGAAGTCTTTTCTGATTAAAAAAATGCTGAAGTTGCTACAGAGGGCAAAACATAAGCTCCAGAATCAGTCTGCGTTTGGTTGGAATTAAAGGTAGTCAAATGTATTTTTTCCGTTACATACTATTTATTACAATCTAAATTAAATATTTTTTACTCAGTAAATGTTATTGTGATTTTTTACTCCATGAAAAATAACATACATTCACTCAGGTTCAGTTTTTTCACATTTTTAACATTATCTCCAGATACATCAGTACACTGTAGCTAGATGCACGTTGTACACAAACAAATTATCTTCAAATGGAACCTTATAGAATGTTTTAAAAAATAGTATTAGTATACAAAAACATGCTGAGAAGCGTCCTAAAATGCATCCTAAAAAGAGGAACATCAACAATTTTATATTCAAAAGAAGAGAAAAAGACCCGGAAAGTGTTCCTAGGTACGTCCGTTTCCCCTATTTACGACAAGCCACTTAAATCGTTATTGTGTTGTTATATATGTTTATATAACGACATATGTTTATATAACGACATAATCGATGATGAAAATTATGAATAAATTTTTTCACTGAAAATACTTAGCTTTATTATTCAGTAGAGCTCGAATGATGATCCGTTAATTTTATTTAAATGAATGATGCTTCAATTTTTCTGGCGAGTCGCAGCTCGCACAGGACTGCTCTTCACCCTTTTGCCGTCTAGTAGCCTGGGTTATATAATTAATTATGAGAGAAGTAGGGGAATGACATTTAAAAAGATGTTTGTGCAGCCTGTTTAGAGGCCTGGCTGTACATTGAACTCTATATACTGTGCTGTATAGAGCCCCGAGAATACTATGAAAACCTAAATGAATTTGAAGAAGTGAGATATTACCAAAGGTATTGTATATTTTCCATCAAAGTGCCAAATTTAGGTAAAATTAATGTTTCGTTTAGAAGAAGTAAGATAATTTATATAATTGAGAAACAAAATTATCATATGTTTGTAAATGCAGGAATGTACTACAAACTAATGCTTAGTTTTTTTATGTTGAGCTTCCTGTGCTGAATTCATTTTCTTATCTTAAATAGGTCCTACATTTTTGTGCTCCGGGTGTGTTTGAACCGCGTCAAACATGTGGACATTCCCAGAATTCCTTGCTGGTACAATGGAGGCCTAGAGCGCCTCATTGGCCGTGTGTGGGCGTGCGGCGGGGCGGGGCGGGGAGGGGAGGAAGGCCGAGGGTGTGCGGAGATTACGCGGCGCCGCCCGGACGGTCGATACGGCCCCACCACCCCGCACCCCCCACCCCCCGGCACCGACCCAGAGACGCGATGTCCCGCCTTGGGAGGCTGCGGAGGTGCACTATTCCCAAAGCCATCGGGCGGGGTCTAGGAGCCAAAGAAGAGTTGCAGTAGAATCAGCGCCGATTCTCATCATATCCATTGGAAACTGTGGCAAAAACGTCTGTAGAGTATGAAAGAGGTGTTGGAGAAATATAGAAAACAAAATTTAGTTTAAATAAAACTAACATTTTATTGACTCGTCTTACGAAAGCTCAAAATATAACTGTGGGGCATCGAAATGCTTTGTTTTACAGTTGCGGGGTGTGAGTGTTCGAATTTTTCCTTTGGCGACCTTCTAAAAACCACCTTCCCTCGTTCTGACAATGGAAAGTTTTGAAATGAAAAAAAAAAAAATAAAACTATCACACGTCGGCGTTAGAATCAGATTTCTAACATTAAGTATTTCAAGAAAAATATTATGTGTCACCTATCCTGGGATTTTTACACGTTTTTCTAACATACGCGTCGTTCTCCGCTGATTTTACCGCCAACTCACGCAAATACTCACGCAAATAATACGTATTGTCACTGTCAAGGAAATTTGATAAAGCACCGAGCGTCTATAAACACTTAGCAGCGTCGAGATATGCTAGAATGTCTTCCGTATCGACGCGATCCCGACACAGCTGCTCAGGCCGTTGATTTGTAACAATACATGCTAACTGCGTCTTAAATAGAAACTAGTGGTGATACAAATGGCACAAACTTTCTCATAGTAAAGTTTTCTAATTTATTTGTCTGGACTAAGCTCGCTTTACATTCGTGCCCCAGCCTCTTGCCATCTATCACCGGCCAAAGTAAATTTTTTCAAACTTTTCACAATGTTTTGGTTTCTTTAAGGTAGAACCGAAATATTACTTTTAGGAATATTATACAAGTGTAAAAACTCGTCCTATAAGAACATTGTTTTGGAAACTTTGGAGTTGATTTTATGAAAATGGCTTTTAAGCGTTACCGTAAATGAGAAATTTGAAGCTCTTTTTTTACAGGAATTTATTACAGATGATAAACAGATTGGTGCAAGACTTCATTTCATTTATTCTAGAAGCAGCAAGAACTTTGGTTCCTTAAACTTCGGATATAATTAAAAAACTCCAGGCCCCATGGTGGAATGAGCAATGTATTATAGCTATTAAAAATAAAATAGAGCTTACAGGAAATATAAGAAAAACAAAACCGTGGTAAATGGTATTGCTTACAAGAAACCAAGAGCCTTTGCAAGACTTACTCTCAAATCCAAAATGATCAAATCATGGCATAAGTTCACTTCCTTCATCACACATCAATCTCCTATATCAGAGATATGGTATATAGTAAAAACCCTTAGTGGAAGAAATATTCAGTTTTCCTAGATATCTTATTGACAGTACTGGCTTAAAACATGTTGGATTTCAAGCCGTATGTAACCGCAAACACCTTTGCTCAAAATTCAAATAGCAATAATTTTGACTCAAAATTCCTATTTCAAGGAGAAATTTAGATCATAAAAACAGTATGCTATTAACTAAGGAGATTAACGAATACTACAACAAGCCATTTCTTATAGAAGAACTTTCTGAGCAAAATTTCTGCACTGGACCCGATGAAGTTCCAAACAGTTTTTTGAAGAACCTTCCTAAAGTTCGACTCCAGTTTGCATTTACAATAATATCTGGACTGAACAACATTTTCCCGACCAATAGAGAGAAGCTATTGCTATCCCCATACTCAAACCTAGTAAATATCGTACAGTACCCACGTATTACCGCCCAATTTCCCTAACAAATAACATCTGCAAGATATTAGAGAAGATGGTTTATCGTCGCCTGAAATGGATATTGGAAAATAGCAACTTAATCACACCATCCCAAAGCGCCTTTAGATTCTTTACATCAACAAATTACACCCTGGTGAAAGTCGATGCTATAATATGTGATGTCCCCGCTATGAAACAATATGTACTGGTGGTTTCAGTGGTTATTGAAAAAGCATATGAAATGGTCTATAAAGAGACTCATATCCATTTTTGCTAAATCACTTATTGAAACAAACTGTCTAATATGATTTTTAAATTTAATATCTCCTCTGCCCTTCAAATTTTATTAAATATTAATTCAACGTAACCCGTTACAAATTTATATAAGTTAAAATTAATTCAACTTTAATAAATTAAATCGGCTAACTGGGTCGATGGGTCATATAAGAAATAATCGATGTTGCCAACTAGTAGCCGATTTTTCGATCTGCCATCTGTACAGAGTGTCCGAGGAATCTGAAAAGCAAATATGCATTTCTAGCTACTCATTTGCTGGAATTGGCTAACTGAAAATCATCTTTTCTATTCACAGAAACTTGTAAGTTTATTCAATGTTCACGAATTTTTAACTTGGTAACAGTACGAAACGTTCTTTCGGCCATGATCAGTTTCAAGCCTTATACTGCAATACCCGTCTTCGCGCGCTCCTGGCCGATGTCGCCGCGTAGAACCATTTTTCATTTTTTCCCGGTGTCGATGGCTCCAGGTCCAAATACCATCTTCTTTTCTTCCGTTCTGGCACAAGTGTACTCAAGTCACTGATCCTCACCGCCTCATAAGTTGATAAGTCTTAATTAATTTTCCTTTTAAAAGTTCCCAGTTCTTTCTACACGTATGCTTAAAATATTTAGGTTCAGTAAACTATTATCTGCTTGAAATACTCCCAGTCCTGTTGCCGGCAAATTCACCTACGTTCACAGTTTAAATTCTAGCTGCTGCACTCGAAATATTTCCAAGTTCCAATTTCCGCCATTACATCAATATTCAAAGTCCGACAACCATACGCTCCAAAGTAGACGTTCACAATTCCCAAACTCCCAACATCAATTATCTACACACGATCCGCACAGCACCACGGCATTAGTAGGAATGAATCCATATTCCCCTCTCTCAGCCCTTCAAAATTCGGTCCATATTTTTTACTGTTTCTTTTCAGAAAAAAATCGACCCACTTCCGTCGAAATATATTGTCATTCCATGCCTAGCCAATCCCTAAATTACTTACAAATTCAACTAGCCGCGCCCCAGACTGTCATTGCTTTCTTGGCCAATCCCCTAAGAGTTTACTTTATCAACTAGCCGCGCCCCGTGGTTCAAAGCAATGAAGTTTGTTGACCTTGACGACAACTCGTCTACCGTTGCTAGGCCGCCATATTTACAAATGTCTATCCTTACAATTCACCCTGTTTACAATAAATGTCACGCAATACAATGTCCCACATATTGGTATGTCACAATATATTAAGAAATATGTTAGTATTCTTTAACAATTTCTTTAAAAACATAAACCTTAGAGTCAAAATTCTAGAGAGTTTATCATATCTTACTGATATGATAAATGGTTTACCACAAGGATCTGTCCTTACTGTTCTGTTATGCCTCCTAGTTATTGATGAAGCAAGCAATACAATACAAGACTCAGTGAAACTATTTCTTTTTGCAGGTGATATTACCTTGATATGTAATGGTAAAAACCTGAAGGCTACTAAAAAGATTATGGAAGAATCTATAGATAGAATCATCAGATGGTCAACCAATGCAGGAATTTCTATCTCGTTGACTAAATCAGAGTTTATAGTGTTCACAAGAAGACGAAATGAGGATAAGGAAGACGTTCTTCTGAAGTTAGGTAATCAACAATTGAAAATGATGTGTGAAAAATTCTAGACATACTTTTCGATTCCAAACATTCATGGAAACAGCATATATTGGCTTTTAAAGTTGAATGTTAAACACGATTTAATAATATCAAAACGTTATCTCTGATCAAATGGAGAGCACAATTCGAATGTTGGACCAATCTATGTAAGACTCTAATTCAATTTAAACTATATTATGTGGCAATAGTCTACAGCTCAGCTTCAAAAAAGGTTCTAAATACCCTAAACTCTGTGATCAACAATGCAAGCTAAGTTTTGTAACCTTCAGACCCACTCCATGTAACAGTCTACCTGTAGAAGCATGAAAACTACAATTCGAATTGAGACGAAACGTACAGGGCATAACCTATGCCTACTCCACATTTAGTATTCCCCCAACCCCCTAATTTAATTACCTTTAACAACCTTAAACCTAACATATATGAATACAGCTCACAGCTCCCATTACCGCTCAGAGAGAGACTCCCTAAATAACTAGAAAAATTCATATCGCCAAACCACATTGTATTCCCAGACAGAATCATCCCATCCCACCCTGGCAGGACTTTAATATCACAACTCACAGCGACCTCGTAAAAAAACTAACAAACACCACTGAACCTATTGGTAGGCTACAAGAAAGAATATCTACACTACTCCACGAATACAACTACTACCTAGTCTACACAGACGGGTCTAAACGTAATGGAATGACAGGCCAGCTATATTCTAGTCATCTATAAATAAACTTGACTCTCGCCACCTCTCGTATTACTTCTCCATAGCTACCTGTGGAGCATGGGCAATCCATCAAGTCGTTATACTGAGCATTAAGCCCCCAAAAGATACTCCCATTGCATTTTTTTCACATTCGGTATCAACTCTGAGAGCCATTGAGAATAGATTCACTTCCAACCCAATTATCCCAAATTTCCCAAATTATCCCAAATTCGGGAGATTCTAGAAAATCAAGCTGTAAGTGGACCCCATATAAATATCTCCATTTAGATACACATGTAGATACTACATGTAGATCATTGGCAATGAGAAAGCTGAAGCATCCTCTAAAGTAACCACATCATTTACATGCGCTGACAACCAAATTCAAGACACTTTCCAAGTTTGTAAAAGACTCCTGCCTCAGTTATTGGGACTCTAAATGGAAGTTGAATATTTTCAAACTGCATTTAGTCAGACAATTCATCCTTGACCCAGCTCTTCCCGGAAAACATTTTAAGAGAGGACAGGTTGTAATTACAAGGCTAAGGAGAGGTGATTTCAATCTCAATTTCCACCGTTTATTCAAAAGGTCAGATCCAGAACCCTGTGCAAAGTGTGGTGCGGCAGTCTCCATCTCTCCCCTCATTCTTGAATGCCCTGCTACAGATAATACCAGAAAATTTCTGAAAATTGAAGGAGCCCTAAAATCACTACTCCGTTCCACAGACGAGTGTACGCAAATAATAAAACGTTTGGAAATTACAAACCTGAAAAACCATATATAGCTATCAATATTTTAATATCTTAGATTGCAAATAATATGTTGTGAAAAAGGAACTATTATGATGTTTCTTATAATTGTGTAATGATATGGGTTGCTGATGACCTAGATGTTATAAAGCGACTCGAAATAAATAAACTTTAAAAAAGGCAGCAAAATTAATTTTATGCAATCTTTATCAGTGGAACCAACACTACTAGTAAAACAAATTTGAAGAAAAAAATTGGAGTAATTTTTGTGAAAATGGCGTTTGAGCGTTTCTGAAATTGCGGAATTTAGGGTTTGTTTTCAAAGAAAACATTTGAGTTTTCCAGAAACTTTAGAAGACATTCTGCGCTCTGTTGATATGCTGCGGCTGCGAAGTAGTTTGAAAATGTTACTCTCAGAAACATTGCTTTTACTTTCTCGTCTTATGAAGAACTTTCGTAAGAAGAGAAACTTGAATAATCGTGCGCAGGAAAGCGGGAAATTTTCGGCCGAAAAACTTATTGCCGGGCCCTCTTGACAAAAAACAAAACAAAACTGGATATCTCCTGACGATAAATTTACAAACAAAAAAAACCCTCTAACACACAATGTAACCAGAATGCATGTTATGTGGATACTTGATACCGAAAAATCGATATCGGTATCGAGAATGTTTGATAATTGAAAAAGTAAAAAATGTTTGGGACTACTTTCTACAACTATAATACTCAAGATAGCTTTTTCTTAATAAAATTTGTTCCTTAAAGATGGATTCACAAATAGGTCATGTACTGCGGTGTGTTCGTGATCGGCCGTGTGTGTTCGTGAAGTACCGCGGCTGTTAGGAATACTAGCGGAATATGCCACAACATTTTCAACTGCATGATTCTTCAACTTTTATTATTACTTTCTCGCCGTATTTCGTAAGAAAAAATATTGTAATCGTGAGTGTGAAGAAGGTGATTTTTGAAAAGAAAACTCTTATTACCTGGCCGTCGGAACTAAACACAGAATAAAGCTTCAGCCTGTTAAAGTACTTCTTCTAACACGTTACGTACTTACAATCCATATTTTTGTTGTTTTTCTTTGGGTTGTTGATACCGAAAATTCCGGTCCCAGTCCAGTAAAATATGAATTTTAGAAATTTACAAACGCTTAATTGGGACGCTCTCGTACAACATTATTAAATAAAGTCATTTTATTCTCGATGAAATGCATTTTTGGAATCTTAAATCCTTAAATGATATCAAGCACAGGCTTTTTTAAAAGATCTGAGGAATTTTCGCGTAAGGTTTAATGAAATCGGGGCAAAAAAAAAAAAAAACATTTTACCGTGAACGGCTCCATATTTTACTTCCTCGTATATGTACGTATCTTTCTACGGAATTCGAGTAACTTGTGTGTCTGCTTGCGTGCGCGCGTGCGCCCGTCTCTCCTTGGGTCACTTACGGTCAGACCGCTTCCGTCCGTCCTATAAGATAAATGAGGTTCGCCGACACTCGCCCTCCTGGTAGGGGAACTGATGACTTCTTTTCCGATCCATCCAGAAGATTCCAAGAAATTTCACCAAAACCTGTGTTTTACTTTCGCGCCCGTACTTCGTAACAAGAGAAAGTACTGTAATTGTGCGCCTGAAACAGCGAATTTTTGACAGGAGAACTCTGATTGCCGGACCCTGGTAACGAAAAAGTGGATAAATCTAGTTCTTGCGGCGCATTATAGTAAATGACTTTCTCTAACTTAGAAAAAACAAAGCGTCATGACGAGATAAAGAACTTTATAGAGGGAAAGATGCTCCGGAAATCAGACACTGCGGTGTCCACGGAAGCCACTGTCTCCATTGCCGAAGGGGTTAGATTCAAACCTGACCTGGTAATAAAAAGCCGGGAAGGGGTTCATAAGGTCGATGTGACTGTCCGCCACGAGGATGGCTCTAGCCTTCTAAAAGCAGGGGAGGAAAAAGAGGTATAGTACCAATCAGTCATTTCCCTGGCAGCCCAACTTCATGGAGAGCCCAACGCCAGAATCCTGCCAGTAGTGGTTGGAACCTCTGGGGATATGCCCTGATACACAGTCAGTGCCCTCAAGACGTTGAGGATCATGTCTCGAGGATCATGACTATCTCGTTAATTGCTCTCAGAAGTTGTATTAGCTCTACACACAGTTTGTAAATTACGATGGAGTAATTTAGCATTGCTGGTAGTAAATACAAAAAATGAACTTCTTGGTCCCGTGGGGAGGTCTAGGGAACTCCAAAAATGGGATCTAAAAATGCCTAGGACCTTGATATTGAAAATTCGATTGACGGCAAAACGTCAGTCTATGTGTCAGTCCGTCTCTCCTCTGTCTGTCCGCCTGTGGTTAATATTATCGCCTATCCGCCCAGCCGATTTTCTCCAAAATTGATATTCCCCAATCGATTTAAATGACTGGAGGTCCTCTGGATTTACAACCGATATTTTGAATTTTGTACATGAAGCCTGAACCTATTCAAAATTTACTCGAAAATGGCTTCAAATTTTATGATTAAGCTATGTCCTCGGGTAGAGTAAAGGAGCCTGAAATTACAAACTTTTTTAATTAAAAAAAGGTACAGAATAATGGGGTTTATGCCTTCTAATACGGCACACTTGTCTCTACCCATACAAATAAGATTTACTGATAAACCCCTTCCATGGATAGAACAAGAAGGTGTAAAATAATGCAGCAGGTCTCATCCTTGATGATCCCAAGGTCTCATCCGTGTTGATCCCACTGTATTTTCGAAAATTGCATATCTCAAAATAATGCAAGAAAGTATGTGCTATTGTAGTTCCCCTATTTTCCATTTTCTTCGCGTTTTTATAGGCACCCGCGTTATTCATGGCACACCAAAATTGGGATGGGGCGAAAATCATTGCAATAATAATTTTCTTCGAAAACAAATTCAAGTGAAATTGTCAAACTTCACATGCGATATTTTAGAATATTTTAGTGATTTCATATTTGCAAGAGACGCGTTTCGATTGACTTTATTCTTTCATGACATACTCAGAAGAGCTGTAGCAATATCTAGAAGGGAAAGAATTAGAAATGAATGATTTAAATGAATGTTTAAAAAAAAAAAAAATATTATAGAGGAAATTAAAAAAAACAACTCACTTAGTTTAGATATGTACATCAATGAACGAGAAAAGTCACTCCAAAAGATCATTAAAATGGCAAGTAAAAGGAGAAAACGAGGAAGACAAAGACCAGAGTGGAACGACACAAACAGAAATTCGAGAACTGGAAATTACCTCCTGATTCCTGGAAGAACAGAGAAGACTGGAAAAGAAAATCTGGCGCCGAAACTGGGAGCGGTAGCTCAGTGCATCAACTGATGTCACTGCAGTGCCTCTGACCGGGAGGTCCTAGGTTCGAGTCCTGACGACGGCAGGATTTTCGACACTAGCTCTTCAGCTAGGTCGAATTCAATCGCTGTCTGGAGGAGAATTCTAGTGACCGGCTGGTCTGATCGGTAGTTTTCCGTGGTTTCTCCAATCAACACCAGGCGAATGCCGGAGCAGTACCCTGCCGAACGGGCCACGGACCGCGCGCGATATTTCCTTCCTCTTCCTTGACCTAACGTTTCCCTTTACGCACACACACACTTACACTAACATGTACTACACTACCACATATTCCGGAAGGCCGGTCGGGAGCTTAGAGCTTGTCTCGGCTGGGGCGGTGCCCCGATGGTGGGAGAGTCTGGTTAGGGGGAAACCTCACTAGCCGACGGTAGGTCGACGCCGGTACTCGCCATCCAGCGGGGGAAGATCACCACCATCTCCCGAGAAAAAAACATGCACTACACTAACGGGACTAATGACCAAAGCAGTTGACGTGCCCGGCACACGAAAAAATCAATCAATCAAAAGTCTGGTGCCGGAAGACCGAAGTAGCGGTTAAGAAACCGGCAAGAAGAAGTAAACCAAATTTCCAATAAAGATACAGACCGTATCCAAGCATGTATGAATGTGATATTTGCCAATATAATGTACGTGTGAAAAGTCATATATTTAGATAACATTTTACCATGTTTTAAAGCCAAGATAAATACGTGCAACATTCCAAAATTCACAAAAGAAAATAGAATCACAGTAGACATTAAACCACAGTTGATATTGTTTTAAAAATATTATTTAATTGTAAAGAACGTTTTTAAATATTTCTAAGGTTGAACTAGAGCCAGATGGACATTGGGTTCTTTAATTTGGAAAAGATCGTACGTGAGGAAGTAGTGTTCATAGACGGACGGACGATTTGCTTTCAATTGGTTTTATGACATTTTATGACCCACAAAACTGGGATTCTGGTTACAACACGCGTTAGAGATTTTCTTCATTTAGCCACTGGATTTACCCACTTCGTTGTCGTGGGGGCCCAGCAATGTTTTTTTTGTGAGGAAAATCCGCGGTTTTTTCACTGAGCATTCTATAACTTTCTCTCTACTACTTATATTACTTCGTATATACGTACGTATACGAGAAAGTAAAAATCACGAGATTTATAGAATTAAATTGCTTTGTTATTTGTGTGTTAAATTGTCTTTGTGAACAAATGTATATTATTGAATTACGGTTGAAGATTTCATCCGAATGCATATTAATTCGAACGGAAGAAATGCAGAGGGGAGGGTATTTAAAAATACAAAATATTGAAATACTTATCTCTTCCTATCATATACTAATTAGTAGTAATAGTGTGTAGACCCGTTGATTAGTATTCACCATTATGTTCGGCTAGTTATGTATTCTTATTCCTCGTAGACGTGCGTATATTCGGAGTAATATACGGAGTATAGAGAGAATGTTATGTAACGCTGCGCGAATTACATCTGTTTTCTGACGGAAAAAAATATTTGCTGGGCTCTGGTATCGAAAAAGTAAATAAAATCAGTTGCTAAATTAAGAGGAAAAAATCCTCTAACCCGTGGTGTAACCAGAATTTCCTGTTTGGTGGGTCCTTGATGGTGACAAACCAATTGAATGCAAAACGTCCGTCCGTCCTTCCGTCCGTCTGGTGTATGAGAGCAATATTAGTGTTTAAACTACGCATAGGAGTTTTTCCAATTCTGCTATTTTGAAAAACATTCATTAATTTTTGGGAGTACTTAACATGAAGCCCCCCGAAATTTATAAAATTTCCCCAAAACCGCTTTCTGTAAATTTATTGTAACAGTAGCATAAAATGCACTGATGACTGGTGTATATCCGATTTTTACGGCTTTACTCTGAATTTCCGAAAATTTCTAAATTTTGAATTTTTTCGGCGTCTTCCTACAACAATAAAATAAAAGAATAATATTTTTCTTTCAAATGAAATTTGTTGTTATTAATTCATTTTGTTATTAATTTATTATTAGTAAATAATTCAAATTCAAGAAAATCTTTTAGAATTTTAATATTTCGATTATATATCGATAAAAGAAATAATATTTTGATTTAAACTTCGTGTTTGCCGTAGAAATATGAGAAACGCGTTACATTTTTTGTTCTCCTTCAAAGCGGATTAATTTTGCGCCTGAGGGGGGGGGCGCTCTATGTTTAGCGCAGGCATCGATTGGCGGCGCCGCGCGCGGTGCGGGTGCTCATGGGCCAGCGACGCCTCCGTCGCCACGGGGAGCCAAGGCTTCTATTGCAACCAGCGAAGCCTTTCTCAATCAGGAATGCGTTGGGGAAGCATTTCCAAGTGCGGTTACTATCTTTATTATATTTGGTTTGTTCATTTTTTTTAGAAACACCTCTGAACTCTGTCAAAATATTTGTTGGATGTTGCATCAATAAAATGTGTTAAAACTAATTTATAAAAAATGATTAATCCTTAAGTAGATGCGCGACCAATACGTAAATGGGCGTGCGGCGTATTTTATTTGCTTTATGTAAAGCTACTAAAATGTAACTAAATACTTTAAAATATCGTATTTATTACATTAAAATATTTTATTTTGCCATTTCCTCATTAGACACTTTTAGTAATAAAGTAAACAAAAAGTAAGCAAATAGTTTTAAGTGCTTAAATTTAAAAGTTTCCAGCCTGCCAGAAAGTATCTTTTGCACGATGTGCTTTCGTGTACAAAACCATTTCATATAAAATGTTTATGAAATTAATTAATACAGGGAGTTCTTCTTTAGTTTCGTTACTATCCACTTTTGTTTATGCGGATGAAATAATTTTTTTCAAAATATCATTTTTTGTGTTTTAGAAAATTTGCTGTTCATGGGCGTGTTTTTCCACTTTTTTAAAAAATTTCTTGTAATTGTTTCTTACGACATGAACTATTGTGTTTGAAAATGATTTTAGAAAAGTATTCTTGGCTTGTTTCAGATAACTCATCGCTATCGCTATCACTGTTGTAGCGTGGTGTGCGTTCGCCTAGATGCACGGGAAAAGGAAAAGAGCTCGCACACAGCTTACCCAACACAAACAAAAAAACATAGAGCAACAAAAAACAAGAATACATAGAAATACGGCAGAGCCACACATGGCGGTAGGGCATTAGATGTCCGCATTTCCAGCTTTTCAGAATTTTAGGAAAGAAAAGCTCAGAAATGTAGCGTGGCGTACTCTGTACGCCGCGCGCCCACTTAAGGGTTAACTGAATTTCTTCTTAATTTCTGGCACAGCCAAGTCGAATTCAGCCTCTGTCTGGAGGAGTATTCTAGAGGTCAGCTTGCTCTGATTGATAGTTTTCCGAGTTTTCCGTGCATATTCCTTTGTGTTTTCGAAATATAAAAAAATAATATTGTTGACTTGTACTTCACGTCGATAATATTTATATTAGAGGCGATTTCTTTATATTATTATATTTATAAGTTCATGTGCTTTACATAATGTCATTTACAGCATCTCGAAAACTCAACTGTTTACTGTTAAAATGACGGTCAAATTTCCGCATTTTCAGAAACGCTGAAACGCCATTTTCCCCAAAATGGCTCAGACATTTTTCTTCAAACGTTTCCAACGGGTAGTGATAATTGCTCTGTTTATAACAAAAAGTTTATTTTAGTGTATTCTTTTTTTTAATTCCAAAAAATTTAATTTTTTAAAAATATCTCTCACGCCGTTAATATGTCCATTTTCTACAATTTGTATACATTACTGCATTTTTTGGTGAATGTACTTGAAATTATTTCAAATAAGGTTTTTCGAAAACTCAATAGATTTCTGTGATAAAGAGCTTCAAATTTCGCAATTACAGTAACGCTTAAATGCCATTTTCTTAAAAAAGGCTTCAAATTTTTCAATGAACGAGGTTTTATTCTTTATTAATATTCTTAAAATACTATTTTCATTCTACTATTACAAAACCGAAAAGTTGAGAAAATGTAAAAAAAAAAAAAAGTACTTTGGGCGATGATAGATGGCAACTGGCAAGAGGATGGCGTGAAACCGCAAAGCCAGTCTACAACAAGAAAATTAGAAAACTTTACGAGAAAGTCAGTTTCATTCTGTACCACCACTAGTTTCTTTCTCGTATACGTACGTATATTCGGAGTAATATACGTAGTATACAGAAAGTTACGTAATGTTGCGGAAAATTGATTTCCTGATTTCAACGGCAATACACGTTTTAGGATAACCTGATACCTAAAACTTTTTTTTTTTTCAAAACGTCCGTTTGTCAGTTTATCTGTCCGACTTGTGTACTTGAACGTAAACTGCGCGTACGAGTTTTTCAAAACTAAATAAATCTCTGTCGATTTGGCCTGAGACGGAGTTCTGCGATTTTAAAAAACTTTGCGATTTCATTTCGTTCTGCGATTTTCATTAATTTTTAGGGGTACGTTACATGACGCCTTCCGGACATTTTCAAAATTTTCTCGAAAGTGGGTCCGAATTGTTTCTTTAAATTTCTTGTAAGATAAGAGTAAAATACTTTTATAAAGGTGGCATAGGACTGTTCTTCACTGTTTACTTTGAATTTTTGAAAATTGCAAAAGAACGAATGTTATGCGGCAACTTCCTACAACTACAATATGGAAGATAAAGGATTTTCCTTCAAATGAAAATTGTTCTGTATAATTAGCTCTTTAATTAAGGTTTTGCACGTTTTTTTTAAATTTTTAAAAAAAATTTCTAAAAACAGCTCCAAATTTTTTTTTTTTTTTTAAGTTGTGTAAGTACTCTATGCGATGACATAAACGCTATATGGCTCTATTCTTTTATTTTTCAAAAATTACAAAAATGAAACTTTTTGAGCTGTTCTCCTATATCGTTAATATTTACATTAGTGAAAATTTGTTAATATTATTTAATTTATGAGTACATGTGTTTCAAATAATGTCAAATAATGTTTCCGGAAAACTCAATAGTTTTTTGTGAAAATTAGTATCAAAATTATTAATCAAAATACTGCATGTTTAGAACGCTCAAACGCAATTTTCTCATAAAGGGCTCCATATTGTTTCTAACTTTTGCAACGAATAGTGCTAATTGCACTGTTTAACATGACTCATTTTATTTTGAGGTATCCTTTCGTTTTTTAAAAAATACTCAAAGGTTTTTTTAAATATCTCTCAGTTAATATCGATTTCCAGCATTTTGGAAACACTATTGCATTTGTGATTAATGTGCTTCAAAACTTTTCTGTGAAAAAGGGTTAGTAGCGCTTAAAACCATTTTCTTAAACACGATTCCCAATTTTTAGCCATTTAGGACGAAGTTTTACTGTTGTTTAATATTCCTATAGTAACACATCGGTTATACCATTAGGAAACAAGTTTCAAAGTAAATGTACTTTAGACGGCGAGAGATGGCAGCTGTCAAGAGTATGTGGCAAGTCCAAATAGCTTACCTCGACCAAAGAAAATAAAAAACTAATACGAGCAAGTCTGTGCCATTCTGTAGCACCACTAGTTTCAAAATGCACTGAATGTTTATTTCATTATATTTTTGCTGTGCAATGAGCCAAACTATTACACCATTTTGTTAATTGAAATATTTTTGTAACTATTACATTTAAGAAGAAATAAAAGAGGTCATCTTCGTCAACATATCAGCTTTATTAAGATAGCCGGCTTTCGACGGCTTTGCCGTCATCGTCAGTCTCGCTGCTGTCGGCAAAAGTCGGGCACAGTCGCCCGACTTTTGCCGACAGCAGCGAGACTGACGATGACGGCAAACTCAGCCGCATCTAATAAAGCTGATATGTTGACGAAGATGACCTCTTTTATTTCTTCTTATAAGAACGTCAAAAACACAAAATCAGAATTCCCACAACTATTACATTTGACAGACTTTTCTAATATTGTACGAGCATTATTAAGATTAACATATAAACATACTTAAGGCTTATGACTTGAGTGGTACAATTGAATGGTGCAATATAATGAAAATATCTATTTTTCTAGCATATTTAAAGTCGTGTCCTCTGCTGCAAGATGTTTATTTTTTGTTGATGCCTATAATGGGATATTTATATTACAGGTCTTTTGATATAACATACCGATTTCCGTAAGTCTTTAATATTGTCTGCCAGAAAGACAGCGCTGTAAATTGTTTTGGAATAACTAAACGAAATCCCGGATCGCAAAATCCGTGAATATGTTGAAGTTTTGCGTCACAAAATGATTCAGTTTTGTGTAAAGGTATCAAGTTGCATTAACAACAACGATCACCATAATGAAGCAATTCATAGTTGTTCTTTTCCTGGTAGATGATTCATCTCTTGAAAACTGACGTTTTCAAACCTTGAAGCAAAGACAATTCACATAGATGTTTGAGGAAAATCTTTTCTTTTTTCATGTCTTCATTCCGTTTCATCTTTCCTCGTTCCCTCTTTCTTTCTCTCTTTGTCTCTGCCTCTCTCTCTGTTTCCCCAATCCCTTGGGGTTGAAACTTCTCCAACGCGGAGATCATCGCGGCCAGACAAAACGACGGAAGCGACTGTGTGGCTGGTCGCCGAGGGATTGACTTTCGGAATTGCACCAAAGTTTCTGAGACGTCTTACATTATTAAAGAAATCAGGAGAAATAGGAAAACCCGGTGCGTGTAATAACCTCAATATCTTTACGTTGCTTTATCCTCCATTCTGACAAAAGTAAGCTGGCTTCCTGCATTCATCCATCTTTCCAAAAAGAAGGTGGATCACTGTTCAAGAAATGCAGCTGAAATACACTCGTATAATACTGTTAAAAATTAAATATTTTTAAAAATATTCCTAAACACTGCAATAACACACTGTAGTATCCACTGATATACAGTAATAACAGTGCTTTATACATCAAGGAAGTTGCTGTTCCATAACACACCAGATGAATAGCCAACATTTCCATGCGGACGGCCTCTTTTTGTGAACCTTACTTATTCATGTCTTCACTGTGTCGTAAGCAGCGACGGACTGAGTACGATAAATCAATCAGTACGCGCAGTATACAGTAGGCTGAATAATACGATCAAATAATTGAAGTGTTCAGTCAAATTCGAAGCTATTTCATTGATTTTTTTTTTTCAAATTCCACTTTTTTTAAAATTTGCCTAAACATTTTATTTACACCACCTATAAACATGAAATTTCCCATGACATTTCAGTGAGGCTTCTTTACTTATATTATGGGATCAAACATCATTGTGCCTACAGTTGTTGTCAAATATGGAATGTTTTATACACTTGCAATAGGTCCAGTTAACCTAACCGGTAAGGTTAAGCGGACCGGAAATTGAAATGAATTGTAAAAATAACATGGACGTTTTAATAAAAAAGAAACATGTTTCTACGCATTACCATAATCTTTTTCTACACATGAATGGAGAAAATGCTTAGCAAAGATTCTACTCTTCCAAATTCTCGTTGAAATAAATCATGTCTTTAGATATTGCCCCGCCATCCTTCAGTTGGCATGGAAACT
Organism: Teleogryllus oceanicus; assembly: GCA_964035755.1. NCBI lineage: Eukaryota > Metazoa > Arthropoda > Insecta > Orthoptera > Gryllidae > Teleogryllus > Teleogryllus oceanicus. Next base: position 50,076,789 of record CAXIVR010000002.1, on the reverse strand, counting down.
TTGTAACAATAACGACTGTTGAAACAAACGCATTTTGCTTCGTCCGGGAGAGATATCTCTGGGCATCAACTGATGTCACTGTTAATTGCAAATCAACAAATACTACCTTTGAGAAAAATAAAGGGCGTAACTGGAGTGGCCCATACCTAACGTCCCGGCGGTCCAGTTAACCGTACAGCACATATTTTCTTTATATCCCCGAAAACATACAAGCCGCGACGTATTATTATAAACAAAACACACTATTACAAAGCAGAAATACTAACAATTAATCTAGTGTGATTATATTTCTTGTAGTTGTTATTCAATCGCAATAAAATTGCAAAGCAGATGAGTGGGAGAAAATACTCCTGATCTTACAGAAAACAAATTTCTTACTGTTCTTAACAATGTAGACTTGCAACTTATGGAAGTGGCTTAGATTATCAACCCAGTTATTCTACGAATGCCCGTCAGTGGAAAAAGCAGGAATCACTTTCCACCAACATTTAAAAGCAAGGACCACTTAACCTAACCGGTTCAGTAAACCTAACTCTCCCCTAGAGCGAAAGTTATGTATTGCTGCGGAAAATCGATTTCGAGATTTCAATGGAAATACACGTTTTGGATTCCCTGATACCGAAAAAGTGTTGTTTTTTTCTTTTCAAAACGTCCGTCCATCCGACCGTCCGTCCGTCCGTCCGTCCGTCCGTCTGTCTGCATGTGAACACTACTAGCGCCCAAATCACACATACGATCTTTCCCAAATAAAAAAAAAATTGTCCATCTGGCTCTAGTTGAAGCTTTGAAATTTTGAAAAACATTCTTTAAAATTTGGGGGTACTTTACGTGTAGACCCCCGGACTTTTTCAAAATTTGCTAAAAAACGGCTCCAACTTTTTATTTAATTTATTTTGTAAGAGTAGAGTAAAATAAGGTGGCATAGATCTAGTTTCCACGGTTAACTCTGAATTTTTGAAAATTGCAAATGTTTGAATTTTTTTCGGCGTCTTCCTACAACTATAAAATTTGAGATAGAGATTTTTCCTACAAATAAAAGATGTTTTCCATAAATAGTTCTTTATTTAAGATCTTGTACATTTTGTTTGAAAATTTTAGTAGTTTTCGTGCAACACTGCAAGCAATATTTGCAATTTTAAATAATATGTAAAGCAAGATTTTCTCAAAAAGGCTCCAAATTTTTTCTTTAAATTGTTGGTAGGTGTAATGCTAAACGAACCGTATGTGATGACATAAACGCAATATTGCTCTATTCTTTTAGTTTTTCATAAGTTACAAAAATGCAATTTTATGGCTTGTCTCTCATGTCGGCACTATTCACATTATTGGCGATATTTTCACATTATTATGCTTGTGAGTACATAAGCTTTAAATAATGTCCTATACATTTCAGAAATCTATTCATTTTCAGAAATTAATTTTCTATTTTTAAAATTCGGGATACTTTTCATGTAGCCCCCCGGACATTTTTAATTTCTTCTCAAAAAGGCTCCAAATTTTTCCTTCAGCTTTTTCCAACGGAGAGTACTAATGGTACTGTTTAATTTGACGTAAAGTTTGTTTTAGTGTATTCTTTTGTTTCTTCAAAAATTACACAAATGCATTTTTTTTAATATCTCTCACGCCGCTAATGCGCACATTATTACATTTGCGAGTGTGAGTGCTTTAATTGACAAGTTTTTCGAAAAGTCAATAGATTCCTGCGGAAAGAGCTTCAAATTTCGCATTTATAATAATGCTTAGTCGACATTTTCTTTAAAACGGCTTCACATTTTGAAAGAAAGTTTCTATTTAGGACGATTTTTTACTCTTCTTTAGTATTCTTGAAATAATATTTCGGTTTTACTATTAAGAAACCGAAATTTGAGAAAATATAAAAAAGATGTACTTTGGTCGACGATAGATGGCTGTTGGCAAGACCTTAAAGACAGATGACACCAAGGAAATTAGAAATCTTTATTCCGTGAAATTCTGTGCCATTCTGTAGCACCTCTAGTTTGTTTTAAATTAATGTCTTATTATTATGTTTAAAAATATTTTATTATACAGTTTTTACTACAGTGATGTGAAAGGAAATGTGAATGAAAATTAAGATTATGTAAATAAATGTTATCTGTTGCTACTTATATTTTTTAACGTATATTGTCAGTAATTAGCTCTTTTAAATGCATATATTTCCAATTTTAAGTGCAAGGTTGCATGCTAATTTTTAACTTTTTTAGTGCAGGCAGTTCCAGGGTCTAGTAATTATTTAATCATAGATAAGTAATTAGAGTGAATTAAATTTCTAGAATAATGAGTTAGTTTCTTAATTTGCAATATGAGTAATTAGTTTCTGTTAATGTTATAACAACATTGCTCTGGCCGCAACGAATTGTCAACCAGCGACTGCCGCCGCTGGATCGCGTTAAATTTCAATTTGTTAAAAGCAAAAATACGCATTTAATTGTCGAATTTGCGTTGAGATATTAGCTTCAGAAGAATTAATTTTCGTACCTTTTGTTATACGATTTGTAATGAGTTTTACAAGTGACAGACAGACAGATGTGTTAATTTGGCCAGCAATTGCGATATTGTCACATATCCTTTACTACTCTATGTGCGAGAAATTACGTGCTGTAAGTACCACCACTAGTTGTTGATGTATTAGCTTTAACAAAATTGTTTCTTACAAATATTTCTAGTGTTCCACGTATAATATTACCTGATGCATGATGGTAGGTTTGTTACTTATTTGTTTTAAAGATTCACAAATCCATATATCTTTCCGCAAATGTGGAATTCAACTGTAGTTTGGTGCTCCCTTTCAAGTAATCGATGCAAACTTAACATAAAGTACACTTATTTTTGTGTATGATTTCTTTCAAATACAATTGTGATTTGATCTTATTTGTTGCTCTGAAGATATGTAATAAATGAAAACTGTTTCTGGTTGCCTATATAATTACAAGTTTGCACCTAGTGTGTTACGTTGGGTAAGATGTTTTGCAATGACGGCTGAGATGTGTTAGTATGGACCAAAATTGCAGATTTATAATGTTTCTGTTATGTCCAAAAAATACACATGAGTAAACAAATAACAATACAGTATTGAATAAAGTAAGTACAACTTGCACAATTCAAATCGTACAGTAGACTTGCCACTAGACAATCCATAATTAGAACCACAAAGATTGTCGAGTTATTGTTACCACCAGGAGATGTAGTACCAGTCCGTAGCGCAGTCACCATAGTCCAGAAGAGTTGAACCAAGGCAGAAGAGCGTTGTAGACAAAATGTCCCTGTACACACACTTGTCAGCCTATGCAGTTTATCTCACTAAATGCCGTCCGATTGCTTGTCGTTATCCGAGGCAACGTGACAGTTATAGACTCGCCTCGGGCTCCCGCCTCGTGGCTGCCTCGCTGCACCTAGCAAGCGCCAGGAGCGGGCACTGCCCTACTGCGCACGCGCCAAACATAGATGCTCCTTATACATCATCAACAAGCGTTACTAGACCATTACTAATGTGAGAAAGTACTTGCTGTTATGGCTCGATTAGGTTAAGTCGCGTTGTCAAAACTTCGAATTTTATAATTTATTCATCACGCATTGAATGCAACAATAATCCTATAATTCAGCGTTTTATTCTTAGTTCAACTATTCAATAAAATATTATTCGCGAGCGAGAAACTTTGGCCCCTGTAGCGATAATCTGTAAAGATACTTATATATCGACTGAATATAATATACTCTTGTCTACTAGGTCTTATTTTAATCATCACTATTAGGCAAGCGAAAGCGAAAATTAAAAATCAATATTTCAATGTTGTGTATATGCTCCGACACGGGTAGTCGACATCGTTAAATCCTTGAAGGTCCCGCCTCGAAGGGCCGCGGATATGGTTAATGGTTATATCCGTTTTTTTTTTCGTTGAGGTGGAAAATACTCTTTACGTATTCCAGGAATAGTAGCTCCTCCTGGATATGTCGGGCTCGGATAAGCATATCCCCTACCGACTAAAACCACCTCTCATCTCTTACCCCGTGGAACTACCGCTTGGTATTACTTCACGGGGGGAGAAACTAGCTGTTGTTCTTCCTTCAGGGGGTTGTGGTTACGCTACATACCATCTACACGTTGGGCATTCATTTCAGCTCGTATTCTTTCAAGACGACGAAGCTCCAATAGGACTTCCTTCGCGAATCCGTTCGTCGCCTCCCAAGCTTCTTTTGAGGAGAGCATTGCATTAACTAGGGACTCAGGCCGAAGTTCCAAACGAACTGTTGATTCCCAGGCACTACGTGCACTAATGAATCTGGGGCACATGAAGAACGTGTGTTCTACATCTTCACTGACTCCAGGGCAGTCCGGGCATTCTGGAGAGTCGTCGTGCTTGAAGCGATGCAGATATGCTCGAAAGCATCCATGTCCCGATAGAAGCTGTGTGAGGTAGTAGTTGACCTCGCCAGTTTTCTGTTGATCCAAACATCTAATTGGAAGGGGTTTGTTTTCACGTATCTGTCGGCTCAGGCGGTACGTCCACCTGCCTTTCGTTGAGGAATCCCACATCGTTTGCCATACTCTTAGGCTTTTACGCCGTTCCTGTAGTCTGAGTTGTTCTGGACTCATAGACGTGATTCTTTTCTGCCGGTAAGGGCTTTTCGCTCTTCGGAGAGTACTCCAACAGGCAGCATCCGGCAATGACGCACACTGCGTCTTCAGACACGTGCGGAAAGCACTGGAGACTCTCAGGGCGCTTAGTCTATAAACAGGGCGATTTTCCTGCGAGAAGCTTGGATCTGCAGTGTATTAGCCCATATGGGAACTCCATACATCAGTATTGATGTTACTACTGATGAGAGTAGAGCTCTTCTCTTTTGCTTTGGTCCTCCTATGTTGGGCATTAGTCGTGATAAGGTCGTTCTGACCACTGACGCCTTGGCACTCACGTGTTCAGCTTGCTGCTAAATTTAAGCCGCGCATCTATCATGACTCCCAGATATCTAATGAAGGGTTGAGAAGTGATTTCATGCCCTCCAACCTGAAGTGTAATGCCCTCCAGCTGTTTCCGACCGGTAATGAGGACTGCCTCAGTTTTATGTTCCGCCAACTTCAGCCCTACTGATTCCATCCACTGGCTGATCTTCTCGAAGGTGTTGTCGTGAAGAAACTTTATATCATCAAGATGTTTTGCGACGATTACCACGGCCAGATCATCAGCATATGCCACCAGTTTAGTCCCCTTGGTACTTCTTGTTTCAGAAGGCCGTCATACATTATGTTCCACAGCAAGGTCCCAGAACTGAACCTTGTGGAACACCTCCAGTCACTCTGTACTCTTTAACACCGGTCTTCGTGTCGTACGTTAATGTTCGGTCAGTAAAATAGTTTGACACTATCCTTGCAAGTATTTGGGTACTGTCATTTCGGCGAGTGCTTTCATGATGCAGTCCCACTTGGCGGAATTAAAGGCGTTCTTGATGTCCAGTTTCGCCACCAGGCAGTCCCTCATCGTTCCTCCTTTCCACCTTGTTCCTGAAATGGCGTCTTTGGCCGTACTCACCACCAGGTCAATCGCGTCGAGGGTGGAGCGACCTTTCCGGAAACCATATTGGTTACTGGCCAGTTGCGGCTCGACGGCTGCCTCTATTCTTCGGTGTACTATGCGCTCAAGTATCTTCCGGCTGTATCCAGCATGCAGAGTGGACGGTATGATGTTGGTTCGTCCGGTTCTTGTTTCCTTTGGAAGGAGCACCAGTCTTTGGAGCTTCCATTTTCGTGGAAAATACCCTCTTGAAGGCAAGTATTGAACACATCCAGAAACAGTGAGGTGCCATCTTGACGGCCATTTTAATGCGATGTTCAGGATTCCATCTGGGCCAGGAGCTTTGTTATTCCCACTCTATCACACGCTTCCTTTAGTTGATTTTCTGTGATAGGTGGAATATCCTCAATTGAGTTGAACTCTGTGGCGTCTATGAACTGGGTGAATTCAATTGTTGGAAACAGTTCAAAGACAATTTTCCTCAAGTTCCCGGGCACGTCGGTTGTAGCATTGGCTGACTTTTAGATGGGTCCGACTACCTTATATGGTCTACCCCAGGGTCGCTCTCTACTTCCGAGAGCAGTTCCAGCCAGCATTGCGCTTGCTTTCCCTGATAGCCAACTTAAGCCTTCGGCGCGCAATTTTGAATAATGTCACCAATTCCTGAGAATTGGGCTTCTTCCTGCCACGCTGTGATGCTCTTCTTTTCCTCAGACAATCTTTCCGGAGGGCGGCAATGTCATCATTCCACCAGTGCACAGATGACAAATGATGCGTGCCGCGTTTTCGAGGCATGGTAGCGTCCACGCTTCCGTGACTCTCTTCATCAGATTAGCTGTCTTACTTTCCGCATTTTCACCGTGTATTGTTCGTAGTCAAAAGCCACTGCAAAGGTCTTTGGGTCAAAGCGGATGCTTTCCAGCTAACTGCCTTGGTATTTCTTTGTCCTCTTTTAGCGATGTGCCCGATGGATAACTCCCACAGAATCACACAATGGTCGCTGGCAGTGAATAAATCCGCCACTTCCCAGGAGCAGGTTCTTGCAACGCTGCTACTGACAAAGGTCAGATCCACAATAGAGGTAGCATCTCCTTGATGAACGTTGGATGATCACCACTGTTGAGCAAGACGACGTCTAGAGTAGACATGGCCTCCAGCAATCTCTCCTCGTTCGTTCGTTTTCTTACTACCCCAGTCGACGGCCCAGGCATTGAAGTCTCCGGATATAGTCACCGGGTAGTGCTGCTCAGCATCCGCAGTAAGTCTATCAAGGAAATCCTTGAACTCATCACTCGAAAGGCTGGGTGGAGCGTAGCAACTATAGAAGAAGACTCCCTCGATCTGCGCCATCACGTATCCAGCTTCGGAACTCTTCACACTCTGGAACGGGCATTTGCCACATGACCAGATGACAGCTGTATTTGTCGTATCATGGTTATATCCGTGTGTGTGTGTGTGTGTCTGTGTGTGTGTGTGTCTGTGTGTCTGTGTGTGTCTGTGTGTGTCTGTGTGTGTCTGTGTGTGTCTGTGTGTGTCTGTGTGTGTGTGTGTGTGTCTGTGTGTGTCTGTGTGTGTCTGTGTGTGTGTGTGTGTGTGTGTCTGTGTGTGTCTGTGTGTGTCTGTGTGTGTGTGTGTGTGTGTGTGTGTGTGTGTGTGTGTGGCGTGGTGTGGCTCAACTCCGTTTATTATTTTTGAACCCTCTTTAATCCATTCCTCGGCCAGACTGGTAGCGTTGAGTCGTGTGGTATTTGCGTCGAAGAACGAGTTTCCCGTAGCTTGTGGGTTCGAATGATGCGTAAAGCATCGATGTTCGTGTTTTGTGGCATGGTGGGACATATCCAAATGCTCAGTTTTAGACTCGACATTCCCTTTCTACCCATCTTCACTTAGGTATTCTACCCCAAACCGAAATGACTTTCTTTCGACAAATTGGCTCTACAGAATGCCGGACCGGGGTTCCAGTCCAGTGCAGCAGTAAATTTATAGTTAAGGGGACAGGTATCCTTTTTTGCGAATGGGCTCTGGGTTCATGCAAACATTGAAACAACAGATTTATAATACAGGGATCATACAAAACTTTATTTCTATTATCATACAAACACATTAAAATTATCTTCACTTTTAAATCATCATGCTGCGAATCACTGCAGTCCCTAATTAAGTCCTGGCTAGATTAGTTAAACGTAATACAAAATAAAACCTGGTGTTTATTAGGTGGCGTTGCTTTTCACGCCGGCTCCCTCCCGTTCGGCTTGTGCCCCAGTAGATCGGCACCACTCGCCGTCGCTCGGCTGCTTCCCCGGCGTGACGGTGATGCGACCGCGGCGGCAACAGCTCGTTCTCACGCGTGCCCGACCGTTATCGGCCTGCAGTCTCTTCATTCATGCGCTCTCGAAGTCTAGTTCTGATGCACAACCACGCCACCGATTCCAGAAGCACGTAATCACTAACAAATTCGGCTTCAGTTCTTACCGGTGTGATGTTCCGCTACCCTACCACCACGTGGTCTTGCTCGCCTCTGGCTCCCACTTGATATTTCATCCAGTTATTTCATTGATCGATTCCCATCACCTTGCCATAATCACAATATCATTTCTTATTTTACTTAGCTCCACACCACACATGTTCCGCGCGGTCTATCACAACGCCTTCCACATTCCTACTTTTCCAGTGCCGCTTACGCCACCACCATTCTAATTCCCCGATTCCTTCTTTCTCCCTCGGCCATTGACCCCCCTTCCTTCAACTCTCCAATGCCGCTTATCCGTCTCCTTCCGTTTTCTCTCGCACACCGCGGGATCTTTTCTCTTACTAAACGATTCGCTCGGGAGCTGCCAAAACTGCCGAGTTATTTAAATTGTTATGCTTCACATTTGGTTCAGAAACGCGGCGCAATTCAATATATATATATATATATATATATATATATATATATATATATATATATATATATTGAAACGCACTGCTTTCCACCCAAAGAAACGGCGAGACATCAAGCAAGAACACGGCAGAACGGTTGCAAGAGAGGCGCTCGTAGCCACGAAAAACGGTTACGAGCGGCGAAGGGTGGTCGGTTGGCCCGGAGCGTGGGAACGACGCCGCGAGGAGTGAGTGTCTGGCTGGCCGCCGGCGAGGAAGGACGTATCTGGAGCTGCTCCGCGAGCGAAAAGCAAAATAGTATCGCGAACGAACGAGTGCAGAAAGATTAATTGACGGACAATTTGTGCTTGATAACCATCAATAGTCGATCGGACATATTGCCAAAGTGATAGCTGCTATCTGGAGTAACACAGATCAGGAAGATTACGCCAGTGCGAGGCAACCGAGAGTCCCCGAAGCCGCCGACTCGTAGAGGAAGAAGTAAACGGTAAATATTTCTTCGATCGATAAGATCGAGAGACTAACAGTGATTCTGGGTTATATGAAAGAAAAGGTAAAGACCACCATAGATATTGTATCATTAGTGATTTGTATAGAATTAATAAATAGTTCAGTTTACTTTGTTCACGGAACAGTGGTGTTTGATTAATAACCCCGAGCCCATTCACGAGAAAGAACACCTGTCCCTTACAAATAAATTTACTGCGGACAAGCCGGCCTACCCGGTACGTCACAATATATAATATATATATATATATATATATATATATATATATTATATGAGAGAGAGAGAGAGAGACATGCGCTGCCGCCAGCGCTTGGCGTGTCAAAGCCCTCGGAGCGGCGCCTCCTGCAGTGGTGCGCGCGTGCACGGGGCGAGGCGGAACGGCACGAGATGGGGTGGGAACGGTGGGCTGGAAGGCGGGTTGTGGGGACGGCTCCCGGGGGGGAGGGGGGAGCGGGGCCGGGCGGGGGGGGCAGGGCGGGGCGGGGCGGGGCGGGGCGGGGCGGGGCGGGGCGGGGCGGTGAGGGTCGAGGGTGGACGGGAAAGCGGGGTGGCTTAGGAGGCGAGGGTGGGCGAGGACGGGGGCCGCAGCGCGTTGACCAACGCTCATTTGCGTGAGAGCCGCTCCCCACGCACAGCGCAACAGACGCAACTGCGCGGCGCGGGCAGCGGTGCAGATAACGGCCAACAGGCCACGCACAGAGCGCAGCACCCGCGGCCTTTGTGCTCCGCGCCACCCATTTGCTGGCTTACGCCAGTTTACCACATCCTGACTAAATACAATGATACTATTATCCAACCCATTGACTACTGGGAAATAGCAACCTTTGACGACAACGATTGAGTTAATGGAAATCAGTATTTTTTAATAATAACCCACAAATCCGATTCCAGGAAGACGTTCGGTCAATAAAACTTTTAAAAACTCGGTAAAATTTTGCAATTGTTTTTTGTTTTCTTTCTCCTGAAGAATGGATGATAATTTTTTTGCAGTGGGATGCAAAATTGGAGTTAAAATCTCAAGCTAAAGTTTGTACATTTTATTTTAAAAAATTGAAAAAGTGCCATAAATATTTTGAAAAAGATAAATTTGGTGTGAAATAGAATATTTATCAGGGGAGACTCCTTGTTGTTTGGTATTTTTATTTTCCAGAAACAACGAACGCCCTATGCTGCCAATGTTAAATTAAGCTATATTTAAGGAATTTTTTTAAAGTTTTCCACCTACAATTATGACATTGTTAAATAGAACCTTCCTTTATAAATAGAACCTTCCTTGTTAGCTTGATACTATTTTAAAGATAAAATTAATTAAATTTTTAAAGATACACATTTTTTTATTTAATAACAAGTTTTTGAAGCATTTTTCAGTTCTCAAAAGCTAATAAAACTTTTCATATTGTACATAACCTATCCATAACATCATCAGCATGTGAAATATACTTGTATCAACATATTCTAAAAGTTTTATTACAATAGCATAACTCAAACCTGAGAAAATATTCCTTATGTACTGAAAAAGTAAACGTACGGGAATTGAGCTTTAAAGTTGAGACATCCAAACAAGCCAGCACCATAGCTAGGTTCATTAGCATCAACTTCATTTTCTATAAGCAATTTGCTCTTGATGCCCCTTTTATATTCTTTGGCTTGTTTAGTGAGTCTTAAAAGTTTGTTTTCAGCATTCCTTAATCTAGAGGTGTCGATTCTTCTCATTGCTTCTATAGTGTTGCAACCAGCATCAATTCCTAAATATTGAAACACTTGACACTTGATAATGTTACTTTTATTGAATGTTGCTATGGCATCGTATACTCCAAAATGAGGTGTGTCTATTCCAATGAAAGTGGTTTTGAGGAGACGGGTCCAAGTCACATTATGCACACTCTCATTTGGATTTTGTGTCCGGCCGTGCAAACATTTCTTCAAAAGATTGGGATCTGAGAAATCCCTGAAAATTGGTTTAATTTTATCCATTACAGCAACAGGCAAGCTATTGTTGTGATGCTATGTTTACCCAGTTACCTTTTCCTTGTTAAATTTGCACCAACTGTCTGCACCGGCGAGACACAATCCATGACTAGGGTCATTATGAGTTGACAATGTATGAAAGAAAATGGCCCATACTGCTTTTCTCATTTTCTAAACACTATCAATATTCTGCCTTATGGCTAAACCATAATACGTTTACTGTCTGTCCATTGCAGCATCTGTCAATCTATATTTCCCACTGACTTGCCATCAGTAAGTGTTGTCCCTTTTAACGTGCACTTTAATTTTCTCAGACGTGATCCCATTCTTTTATGCATATGACCTATGCACCCTAGTTTTTGAATTGTCACATCACTTCCATACGGTTTCAAATTAACAATTTCATTAAATGCTCTGGAATCGCCATCCCCTAAGTAATTTATGAATCGTAAATTGTGCCCAATTGACGGACCGCTTAAAAATCTTTGCCACTCCAGCGGCCTCCATATTTACACTGCTGCCTTGCAAATTGGCCTTGCATTGTCCTTCATGTATTTTATTGTCCTTGCCAGGACACACACAATGTTTGGACATAACAGCACACTCAATCACTTCCCCGGTGTCAATACTGGTCACTGTCACAACACCATTTTTTGCCAAGTACCGTCAAATGCTGCACTTATATCACGATCATTATTATTTAAAAGAACAGCTTCTTATTGTGCTTCTTTCATACTAACCATAGCAATGTCTTCAGCAGCAGAACCCAGTTTGCTGTTGTATTTGTCAAATTTTGATGGAGGTGCAGGCAAATTCATTAGACCACACCACATATCACCCCCAGCTTTTCTTTTCCAATGGACCTGAGGCCATAAACCAGTCTCACATTTATATTAAAAATGTCATTATTTTCAATTTTTACACTATTTGAAGTATTAAAATTTACTGTATGTTTACAATCTTTACAAAGTAATTCCATATCCGCAGCAAGTCCCACATGCCTATGTACATTTAAATCCAACCCACTTGAGGCACACTGTTTACACAATACATGTTCTTTCAAAATTGCTGCCAGTATTGAAATATCCATGATTTCATACAGTTCACTGCCCTTCACTACTTCGTCGTAATTGCTGTTGACATTCAGTAATTTTCTCTGACAAGAATTTGGCGTTCCAGCACTGTTGAGGTTAGAGGGAGGCGGCGTTGAAACACATTCTACCACAACACTTTTCGGGAGATCGGGAGAATAGCTACTCCCCTGCTCCAAAGCCCCCTGTACCTATAAATCTCCGTAGCAACGTACTCTCATTAAGTGAACTGATTATTCGTATGTCGCTCCGGCGCTCACGTTGTATTATATACCTCCCTCACTTTTAAGAGAATTTATTTTAAAGGGAACACTCACTTTTAAGGAAATTTCTTTTAAGGGAATAGTAAATAAATAGACTTAAAAAAGTCATTTCCTACTAAGAAAATTTAAAAAAATATAAAAGTAAAAAACATTGTACTCACGTCTAGTCTTTTTGTGAAGTTCCGCAAATTGATACTATAGATGTTAAGAATTTCCACATAATGTCACTAATACTATTTTTAACATGTTTTTTTCTCCACATATACACAACACAACACCCTTCCTCTTTCGCCTAGGCACACGTTTTTTAAACACTTTATTGCTAAATCGAGGCATTGTCAAAGCCGATTCCCGCCAAAACAAACACGCAAAAACACCTTACAACAAACGCACGTGTAGACTCACATATAATTCGCACAACAAACAAAACAAACAAATGAATAAGTAGAACGTTCTCAAGACGCCTAGCTATTGCAGGTTCACCAACTATTGAACACACTGTCACTGTCGGAAAATTTGAAAGTAATATTGTTCGAAAAATAATCTAATTGAATGTCAAACTTTGACAGGTAACCCATACGCCATATTGATTTAAAAGAACAAGGAATCTCGCTGTCGGAACTCGAAACAAAATTAAAATAAAATACTTCTAGACAAGATATTGAAATAAATTAAATATCAAATTGCGCAAAAAAGTGGAAGAATTTAAAATAAATAAAAACAAAAAAATCATTTTTTTACCATATGCCCGTTCTATTCCCCCTTAATTTAAAATTAACTAAGTTCATAAAAAATAATTAGAAACCTTAGATTACAATTATTCTTACCGGAGCAAATTTAGAACATTAGAAAAAACATTTTTCCACCTAAAATGTTAATGTGACGAAAAGACTGTGATAATCTAATGTTTCTAACATTAGATAAGAATCTAATGTTTCCAACTGTAACAATTTAAAATTCTTAAAATAATGTTTCGGTTCCACTGTTTGGAAACCGAAACGTTGAGAAAATTTAAAAAAAATATACTTTGGGCGGCGAGAGATGGCAGCAAGCAAAAAGAAAGGGCTAGACTGTACAGTACGAAAGAAATTAGAAAATTTTACTACGAGAAAGTCTGTGCCATTCTGTAGCACCTCTAGTTTATGAATATCAACATACGGTAACCCTGCTAAACAAGGACGTTTTTGCTCTTTACGGGATGATAATAGTAATAATAATAACAATAATAATAATAATAATAATAATAATAATAATAATGTATATTTAAACAATGCTGCTCGTGGGTTGCTGACATGAATATAGTTAATTTGTGTAGCGATTTTTTCGACAATTCCGTCATATATTTAAAGTTAAGTGCATTCGTCCCGTCTCCCTGAAATGCTCTTTCTTTAGAGACCTTATTTCAAAAGATTGGTTGCGTGCGAGAGCCGTAAAACTCATCTAAACTACTGAAATAATATAGGAGATGTTAAGTAAGAACTTCAATTTTATCTTCATTAACCTCTTCCTTTGATAAATGTCAAGGTAATATGAAATGTTTTCTAGAAAATATTTCATTCAAAATAATGGGGAAAAATTGAATTATGAGGACGAACATAATTGAATCGGTGATTTGAAAAGGAAAATAAGTCCTTGTTCCATAGTTCAAAAAAAAATAATTTTTTTTATAGCAATCTGCGGTTGGCATCTGGGCCACAAAAGTTGTAACACTAGTCATTATTGAATTTGCATTTCTGTGTTGTACAAAATTGTTTTTATATTTAGTACCAAGTATTCTTTATAAAAGAATTATGAAATATTAAAAAAACCTGTATAATTATTTTATTTTGACTTATGAAACAACATGAACGTAAACTAATTAGTGGTACTAAAACAGCACATACTTTCTCGCCTTTAGGAATGGTTATTAATATTATTTATACCACAATCCTCTCCGAATAAACACATTGTTTTTGTAATTGTTTGTAAACGTTTTTGAAGTAGTAGAACATTTTGTACGAAAATTAAATAGTTTCACGCAAAAAAAACTTTTATGCCCATTTTAAACAAAAAGTATTTCTGTCATTGAATTCATTGTATAATGTATGCACTGTATTCACGAACATATCCGATGAATTTTTAGCCTTACTATGTTCTGGTAAGCAGTATTGTAATGGAACGTCTTGCCTACTTATCCCAAATCTGTATGTAACCGCACCACGTTGCGGCGACAATATGAAATAAAACGATTATACCTTGAATCTCTCTACTCTATATAAAATCTATACAAATTTATGCCCTGCTAACTTTTGCCTCCTTTATCTAAAACTGTGCCCGTTACTTAGCTACTCCTTCAATGTTATAAAACTATTGAGCGTGAGGCTGTGGTTGGCCTGTACAGGAGCCTAACGAGATACTTGGACACTTGGGCGTAGGTCACTGTTTAATACAAAATCACGAAATCATATCATATGGCTTACTGTCAACCAAATACGTCCGGCATTATTTATTCTTTTCTGGTTTTCACTCTCTCCACACTCCGCTGGAGACATAACAACAAAAACATACACAAATGCAATACAATAAACAACAAAACACAATACCTGAAATACATAAAATCACATTCACACTTACTATTTACACAATCGACAAAAAAAACAAAACAAATCATTCACACTTGAATGCGCATCCCCTATTCTGTCTGAATATAGCCTATTATTATTTCCGCAAAACTTGGTCTTGTACATTAAAACCTAGTCTGTTCTTTCTTCCCATTTATCTGAACTATTAAATTACGCAAAGTTATTGCACTTTCCTTTCGTAGAAATCGGCCATCCGCGTAACGCCATTGTTCCATGTCACCTCCGTAGTATACACGTAGCATCCATTAATTCATCTCCCACAGCATCCATCCATTTCCACACGTTTGTTAACGACAAATTTACTTTAAATGAAGAATATCCTGATTAAAACTACTCACTAATTATTATACTAGTTTTGTTAACTGCGACCGACAATATGGCGACAGTGTTGCGAACACTGTTTTCGTGAAATATATAAATATCTCTTCCACGTTTTATCTTTCCATTAACTCGACAGTTACTAAACACGATATATTTCACTCTATTCACAAACTGAACGCAATTTTCTATTAAAATAAAATTTTTTTTCGGAGCGTTTCAACATGCATCCGTATTCAAGCTACTTCGACCGCGCTCCCCCCGTCATTGTTGTGTCCGGATCGTCAGCTCTTTTTTTTCTTTTAACATCACACGATCGCTGTTGCTTCTGCTACAAAATATTACATGATTTAATTTAGTTCACGTTTTCTGTTCTGGCGTAGCCTCGCGAGGTTTCCCAACGTTGCGACTGTTACCATAATTTTCTAAATGATTTATTCTGTTGGTTCTTAAAGTTTTGTTTGTATTGCTTCACGCGTTCTCTTAATTTTCGCCACAAACACCTTTTGATTTACTGAACCTTAAAGCACAACAATGGCTATCATGTCTGTTTACAAGCTGGAATTTATACTATACAAAAATGTTCATATCTTTCGAACGCGTGATGCGATTTCCTTCAAATAACTTGCAAACGACTTCGCTACATGAACGCTACTGCCCTATCTTGTCCCAATTGTGAATTTGTCGCGTTTTCCGTTTACTTCTCAAAAACTATCGCTACGCGACATCGCCTTCATCTGTTTTTACAGTTCATGTTAATGTTATGCATTTTCTATTTATTCTTTGACTTGTGCCTTATTCTTGGGGGGAATCATGGAATATTACAGTATGAGAGAAAAAAAATTAAAACTTAATAAAATTTACGACACTAATAGCGTTGCCAAACAAATGCAAATAGATCTAAAATATATATAATATAATTATTAAACACTATGACATTGTAATATATTCCAAAGATATAAAAGCATTTGTTTATATTGACGCGAACGAAATGCAGCCGTCATTATCGTCTTGTTATGAGTGCGGGGTAACAACAATGAGTAACAACAAGCATCAATGCCCGCTAATTCCTATTGATATTACTAGCAAGAAAAATGAAAATGGATATAAAAATGTAATAATGAAATATAATGTTTTGATATTCATCAAAATTACTAGCTTTTACATGCATTACTCTTCATTCCCACATCTTATTAAGCAATCATCAATTCGTTTCTACATTTCACACAATTAAAGGACCCAATTTAAAATGAAATAATATAAATATAATGAATAATAATGATAATAAAATGAAATATAAAATAATGTACAAATTCTAACTTACTTTACATCCAACTGAGTAACTTCACCATTCGTTTTATTTTCACGAAGCGCGTAAATTGGACCGGGCGTCTAATGTCACCAAATAGCACACCGAAAGAACAACAACAACATATTTTCAATATATTCAACATGACCTTATTTGAAGACCTGTGTTTGATGAACACATTTCATTAAGAAAAAAATGTATCTTCATAATTTTAGTTGCAGAAAGACGTCGAAAAAATTGTGAATTTTTGTAGTTTTAAACAAATCGGGGTTTTAGACGACAATCAGACCTGCGCCATTCTCTTAAACGTTCTTTTGACTATTCAACAACAAATTTAATAAAAAACGATGAATCCATTTTTTTGAAAATTTTGAAAAAGTCCCAGGGACTTCATGTAAAGTAGCCCCCAAAATTAAAATATAGCTTTCAAATTCAACGGGCTGCCACATCAGTCATGCCGACTGTGGAATATCAATTTTGGAGAAAATTGGGGTTAACGGTTTAGCCCCTACAGTTGTTCACTGACGGACAGACGTTTTTCTGTCAATCGATTTTTTGGTATTGAGGACTCATTAAACATGGATTCTGGCTACACCGCGTGTTAGAGCATTCTTTTCTAAATTCACAAATAGATATGTTCGATTAAAACTCTTGCGGTGTTATCTCCGCAATCAATGGATTACAGCAAGCATTAACCCATTTCGCAAACAATTTCGCAAAGCGATATCTCATACTAAAATAATCACCGCAATTCAATACGGCACATTTATTTTTCTTTCTTAAAACATATGCCATGTGTTGGATACATGAATGTAGCGCGAGAACCAAAAACACCTGTATCAACGTTGAACACAACAGTTTGTTGAACAAACCACGTACCCACCGGAAAGACGAAGGGAAAAAAACTAACTGACAGCGCGAAATTCCACCTTTGAAAGTATTTCCAAAGACTTCCTATCTTTCACGGAGTGTACGACGAACGCGCTTCAACCGTGCCAGACGGAAGAAGGCGTCGTTTACTCGTCCGGCCTGCCCTATATGAGTGATCCATCTATGTATTATTTGTCTATGATATAGACTGTGCACGAGTTTATACTGAGCGAGGTTCCCCTCCACCCGTCAGACGATTGGCCGGGCGTTCGGCCCCTGGAGAAATCGGCGAATCAGGCAACGTGCCCCCGGGCGGGGTGGGAAAAGGCAGTTGTCAAACGTCATGGAACAGCAGGGACTGGCGGAACTGGCACTGACGCGGACTGGCGTCTGGTAAAATAGGTGTTTCCAGGCCTCATGGAGACGTATGCATTGTTTAGTATAGAGGTTTTGTGAATGTTTAAGAATTTCAACAGCCTCTTTTACCCTCTTCAGTCCCCTGCGGTCTTCTCTGACAGGGAGGCGGGTGTTAATGAATAGAACGGCGTAGCCATTTTTCTGTGCGTGAAGGACTGCGGTCGATTTATTTGTATTATTGCACTTTAAGTGGCGAATGTGTTCACAGAGGCTTTCCTCAATAGCAGCGCCCCTGCCAGCCATGTGGTAGTGAAGCTTCGAAGAAGTAAAGCCCGCCCGCTTTAGACATGTGTGGTAGTGAAGCTTAGAAGAAGTAAAGCCCGTCGTGGTAGTGAAGCTTGAAGAAGTAAAGCCCGCCGCTTAGACACGTGTGGTAGTGAAGCTTCGAAGAAGTAAAGCCCGCCCGCTTCAGACACGTGTGGTAGTGAAGCTTAGAAGAAGTAAAGCCCGCCCGCTTCAGACACGTGTGGTAGTGAAGCTTAGAAGAAGTAAAGCCCGCCCGCTTCAGACATGTGTGGTAGTGAGTTTGTGTGTAAATAAGGGGTTAGGATATGACATGGAAGAGGAACTGATCGCGCGCGGTCCGTGACTCGTTTGTTAGAGTACTGCTCCGGCATTTCCCTGGTATTCATTGGAGAAACCAAAGAAAAGTAGATCAGAGCAGCCGGACGGTAGAATAGCCTCCAGACATTGCGCAGCGGCTTAATTTGACCTACCTGATAAGCCAGTGTCGAAAATACTGCAAACGTCGGGACTCGAATCCTATGACCTACCAGAAAGAGGATCTGCAGAGACATCAATTACGTTAATGTTTAAAAGTAAGTTTTCCCTCTATATTAAATGTAAGGAATAATAAGTATAATGCCAAAGAAAATTAAGGCACTTAATAATAATAGTAATAATAATATTTTTATTAAGTGCCGAATATTATTATTATTATTATTATTATTATTATTATTATTAAACATATTTAAGAAGCTGTAAGCAAAATATTAATTCCCCAATGACAAAAAAACACATTTAGCTTGCTTGAAAATATACCTATATGAAGATACTAAATGTAAATAAATTTTAGTCATACTTGTAAATCTTCAACAACTAAAAACACACACGTTATATTTGTAGATTTTTAGAAGTATATTACTTTTGATTTCAGGTAAAAAATTTAACTTAGGTTCACCGTTATTCAGTTAAAAAGAGCTGATGTCGTCTTATAGTTATTCAGCAGAACAAATCACTTACACATTCTCTGGAAATCTCAAATATATTTAGAAGTGGCTCTGATACAATAAATCAACTCCATTTTCTCCACATATTGAAATGATCAAATTGTTAAAAATGAAATATATTATTGAACGCTTCGCGCCTGCATGCACTCGCGGTGCCGCTCCCAGGGCCAGTCCTGTGTGAGAAAATCCTTTATGTTATTTTACGACTCGAGTCGCCCGTCGAAGGAACTTGCACATTTTTACCCACTTAGGATAAATTGTACGAGCATTTCAGAAAATTAATTGGAAATTTAAATTTATAAGATTGTTTCAATGTCAAATGTTTACTAATTATTAAAATAATCATAACCCTATGAGCAATATTTTATTAAATGAGAATGAAATCTGGGCCATTGGCTCCCAATCCTTGACAAGGAAGAAGATAATGAAATGTTATTTCAAAATCATTACATACGAATCACCAAAATTGATGTGTAATCGAAAAAGACAACATTCACACTCGCAGAGATTGCAGCTTCCAGCTGAGAAAATTCTCATCTGATTCGCTTAGTACTGGGGACTTCTTGACAGCATGATCTTCCAGAAGAGAAGAATATCGGATGCGAAGGAAATATTGCTGGTTCGCCCCCATATCTTAACTTTGATAAAACTATTTTGCCGTTACCATCTTGCAATTTACCTCTTCAAAACATTCCACAACTCGAATAATATCTTCAGGATGAAAATACAACTCGAAATGCAATATACTAGAAAAAAAAAATTTGAAAATGAGAAATGTTAAAAAAAAATTGGTTTTTTTAATATAAATCATAAAAAAATTTAAAAAAATTAAGAATTTAGAACTGCTGGATGGGCAAACATCCCAGCCGTGTATTACTCGCAGTCACTTTCGGCAGATTCATCTTTCGAAAACTGAACCATTCAAGTAAATACCGCGACACAACGGCACACTACACTCAAAAGAGCATGTTCGTCTAAGTAGAAACGGTCAAAAAGCTGTAAATTATTCAACCAATTGAGCGTAACTCAGTACACAACGTGGTAATGTCATTGCACACCCTGACTGAAATATGAAAATTAGATGGTTTTAACTGGCGTAGGTTTGATGACGTCATGCAACTCCTCCGAGTTAGTGTCGACGCCTTTTGTGGAGGCAGTGTGTTGTCCTGCCCCACCCCTCGCTGCCCCGCCGGCCAGCCGGCGTGGAGCGGCACGGCGCTGTGTCCGGTCGACGCGCCGAAGATCGATAGCAATCCATTAGAGGCAGCGGGCGGCGCGCCCTCGCCGCCCCGCCCCCCGCCCCGCCCGCCAACCCGCCTGCCTGCCCCGCCCGCCTCATGCGCCCCGTCACGATCGTCCACACGTCTGCTCAATAAATCTCTCACTCATTCGCCTACCCACGGCCTCCTCACACAAGCTCCCGCCATCCACACGACACTGTCTGACAGCTCTCACACACTCAACAGTTACTTTTTTCCATTTACGCGTTTTTTTTACTTACGCGTTTCTCTTCGCAGCTCGCGAACAAAATAGCGGTACGTGGTTTCTTTTATCGCCGCATTCCAGCTTTTTAATAATTCTTTCCTTTAGTAATGTACCAATATATTCAATGACTGTACAAATCGTTTAACCGGGAGCGGTAGCTCAGTGGATTAACTGATGTCACTGCAGCGCCTCTGACCGGGAGGTCCTAGGTTCGAGTCCGGACGGCGGCAGGATTTTCGACACTAGCTTTTCAGCTTTCAGTCGCTGTCTGGAGGAGAAATCTAGCGGCCGGCTGCTCTGATCGGTAGTTTCCGTGGTTTCTCCGATCAACACCAGGCGAATGCCGGAGCAGTACCCTAACAAACGGGCCAGGATCGCGCGCGATCTGTCCTTCCTCTTCCTTGTCCTATCCTCTCCCATTACACACACAACACACACTACACTACATGCACTACACTACCATTATATTCCGGGAGACCGGTCGGGAGCTTAGAGCTGTCCCGCTGGCGTGCCCGATGGTGGGAGAGTCCTGGTTAGGGAAACCCCACTAGCCAACGGTAGGTCGGCGCCGGATCTTGGCATCCAGCGGGGGAAGATCACCGCCATCTCTCGAGAAAACATGCACTACACTAACGGGACTATTGACCAAAGCAGTTGACGTGCCCGGAAACACAAAAAATCAATCCATCAAAAACAAATCGTTTGCTGTTATTGTTGCCCTTCTTCAATCTTACGCAGCCCGTCTCGCACTCTCTGAGACACACGTAGCCACTCGAAAAGTGCGCTGAGCTCCCGAGGCTTGTCTCTCGTCAGCGAGTGTCCCTGTGCGCCACCCCTGCCTGCGCCACCGAGCACCCCCAGTTCACCTGATCCCCGGCGCCGCGGTGCCATCGCCGCATGCTCCTTTTCTTCATCCCACCCACGTCCGTCTGCGCAAACACTTTGGCCGGATGGCCCTGCCGGCCTTCCTCAGCGATCAATGGCTCCACTCTCCCCCTATTTAAGACTTCCGCGCACGCTTTCAGCTCGTTGCTTCCCACGTTCGACTTGTTCCAGCGGCTCCGTGTGTCTCTTTCCCTTCAAGAGACGCACCTTCTTCTAACGACGCGAGAACTTTTACATTTTGCTTTCTGCCGTACTAAGTACTACTTAATAAAAAGAAATGATTGTAATGCTGCAGCAAAAGGGAAATTTTTTAAAAGAAAACTCGTTTTCTTGGTCTCTCATACCGACAAAGAATATAAGTCTTCTTCCTATGTCTAGTATATTACTTACTCCAAAACGTTATGTAGTCAGAATCCAAGTTTTCCGTGCCCTTGATACTGGAATATTGCTTTACGGCAGAACATCTCTGTGTTCGTTCAACCGTCTGTGAAAAACAGTTGCACCTAAACCGTTCATACAATTTTCTCCAAAAATGTATATTCTGGGATAGATCTCGCCGAATTAGAGGCTCTTGGAATATGAAACGGATATTTCCATTGAGCAAGGTACGGTTATAAAATGGCGCAGTCCCGATTTTAAATTATTAATTCCCGTTAAATTATCTCAATTTTCGGAAATTGAGAAAGTTAAACATTTTCTCGGGGTCATCCTACAATTGCAATATTAAAGAAAGCATTTTTTAACTGTTTCGTTTAAAAACGTTCACGCAGCAGTATGCGTAGTGAAGAGAAAATTCTGCAATGCTGCAAAAAATCTGTTTTTATAAACCGAAAGCGAAAATGCTTGCGGTTCCCCCTGATACCCATAATTTGTTTAGGTTTCAAAACGTCAGTAGTCTGTATATTCGTCAGTGAACATCACTGGTCCCTAATCCATTCCATTTCTTCCAAAATGAATATTCCCTGGTCAACCTGCCCCGACCGGAGGACTGCACATGCCATACGTATTATTTAAATTTTGGGGTTACTTCATATCGCCGCGAAGCCACTGCGACATTTTGGAAATTTTCTCAAAGCTTTTTCCACATTCTTTTACGTTGCTGTCTAGAATTAAGTAAAATTTAATTACAAAAATAGCAGAGACCCAATTGGCAACTACATTATTGACGATAGAAATTTCATCTTAAAATGAAAATTGTTTTCCATATTTAGTTCAATTTATGTAATGTAATTTATTGAAAATATTAAGTTTTCGTGCAATTGTGAGAAGTGTGCGAATAATGAAAATAATATTTTCTCAACACTTATACTTCCCTATCCTAATCCTTTGAGTCACATACTGAAAAGCTGATGTGTACATGAGTGGTTTCATCTAAATTCAAATTGTTCATCCGGATGTGAATTACTGATTGTGAGGTATCAATTTAGTAATAGATTTTCAGAAATGTTTGATAAGGTTAGACATAAACAAATAAATTAATAGTTAACTTAGGTTATTTACCTGGTTCACAAAGAGGAATAATAATAACTACTTTTCATACCTTCCAGGCACAATTGTCACGTAAAATTGCATTTAAAATTTGTGTAAGTCCAGCAATGGAGTATTTAAATAGCTGTTTAAATTTTATTACTAATTTTATCATATCCAGAATTGTACTTGCTTGTAAAGGTTAAAAATGTGTGTGGTTAAAATTTCACAAATTTTAAAACTTTTAATGGAGAAATAAACTCTATTTCAGATGAAGGTAAATATTCCCGTTTACTCATAAATTCTTCAGCCATTTGATTATTATGTTCAGTGGTAAGATGAGGTTCAAAAGTAGTCTCTAAACGATTAGCTAAAATTTCTGCTTCTTCAAGATTCGAATATGCATTTTCATTATTGCTTTTTAAAGGAGGTATTTTAATTTTTACTTTCTTGTATACGGAGTAATATACGTAGTATAGAGAAAAATATGTAACGCTGCACATAAAAACGGCGGATTTTTGGTGGAAAAATTCTCTGCCGGGCTCTGGTAACTAAAAAGTGCATAAAACCAGATACTAAATAATGAGAAAAATCCTCTAACACGTGGCGTAGCCAGAAACACTGTTTGGTGGGTCCTCGATGCAGAAAAACCAATTGAAAGGAAAACGTCCGTCCGTTCGTTTGTCCGTCGGTCTGGTGTATGCGAGCAACACAAGCATCTAAACTGTGCATATGCATTTTTCCAAATTGAAGAAACCCCCTGTCGATCTGGCAGAGTCGAAGCTCTCATATTTTGAAAAACATTCTTTAAAATTTGGGAGTATTTTACGCTCCCGTACATTTTCAAAACTTTCTCAAAAACCGCTCCAAATTGTTTAAATTTCTTGTAAGAATAGAGTTAAATGCACTTATAATGGTGGCATACGTCTAGTTTTCGCGATTAACTCTGAATTTTCGAGAATTGCAAAATTGAATTTTTTTGGGGTTTTCCTTCAACTACAAAATTGAAGATAGAGATTTTTCCTTCAATTGAAATATGTTCTCCATAACTAGTTTATTCATTACGGTCGTATGGATTTGTTTGAAAATTTAAATATTTTTCGTGCAATCGTGCGTGAAATATTTACAATTTTTAAAAAATACTAAAACCAGATTTTCTTAAAAACGACTCCAAATTTTTTCTTTCAATTTTTCGTAGGGATAGTGCCAAACGAACCCTATACGATGACATAAACGCCACATTGCTCAATTCTTTTGTTTATTCAAAAATAACAAAAATGTAAGGTTTTGACTTGTCAATCACGTCAGTAATATTTACATTAGAGTCGATTTCTTCACATTATTGTACTAATGAGAACTTGTGCTTTAAATCATGTCAAAGAAAGTTTCTCGAAAACTCAATCGTTTTCTGTTGAAATTAGCCAAAAAATTCCATATTTTTAGAAATGCTCAAACGACATTTCTTTTAAATGGCCCCAACGTTTTTCTTCCAACTCTTCAAATGGATAGTATTAATTGCACTGATTAATATGAAGTAAAGTATATTTTTGTGTATTCTTTTTTTTTTTCAAAAATTACAAATGTAATTTTTAAAGACATCACTCACATTGTTAATATACATATTTCCATCGATTTGAATACATTATTGTATTTGTGTGTAGAAGTGCTTTAAATGACTTTCAATGAGGGTTTCCGAAAAGTCTATAGATTCCTGTGAAAAAGAGTTACAAATCATTTACCGTAATGCTCACTCCCCATTCTCTTAAAAATAGCTTCAAATGTTTCAATGAAAACTGCCATTTTGGGCGAGGTTATATACTTCTTTATATTTTTAAAATAATATTTCGGTTCCACTATTAGGAAACCGTTAAGTTGAGAAAATGTCAAAATATGTACTTTGGGTAACGATAGATGGCAGCTAGCAAGAGGATGGGACAAGTCCGTAAAGCCAGTCCATACCAAGAAAATTAGAAAACTCAAGAGTTTTCTGCAAAAATGAGCACAAACTTTCGCATTTTCCGGAACGTTCAAATGCTATTTTCTCGAAAATGGCTTCAATGTTATTCTTCAAATTTTTCTAATAAATTGTGCTAATTTTAGTGTTTAATATGAGGTAAAGTTTATTTTGGTGAATTCTTTTGTTGTTTTTTAAAAAAATACACAATTTTCAAACAATAAATATATTTTCTTTCATCCCTCAAAAGGCGAAAAAATATTATATAAATTATTTAAGTACTTATTTAAAATTCTAAAACATTTATTTGAATGAAGATGAGGGCCTGATATATTGGCCAGTGAGCGCGGATCACGACGTGATCCACGATATGCGTGTGTTATTTGTCATAACAAGTACGGACTGGAGCTGGAGAATTCAGGAAACATGAGTGAACAGTGATCAATTTTTCTTTTCCTGCAAGTGCAATTTGATATTCAGTTTTCCAGAAGGGTGCTGATGGTGGAATACGAGAGGTTCTCAGGTTCAGTCATAGTTGATTTTGATAAAATCTCTTCACCATCAGAACAGTGGTAGACAATTACCTGCATCCCACATTTTAGTTCAAAACTGATTTATTGTTCTGCAATATATTTGTTATGGTCAAACATTAAGGCGTCAAAAATATGATAATAAAATTGGAATAGTGTGATATACTGAAGTATTCACATAATGTGTTTACCCGGAAAACACTGGAGCATGGTTTGGAAATGTATTAACAGTTGAGATGATGGCTGGGTTCCTTGAGAACAGTCAGCCGCCTCAGATAGGGGTGCGGGTGGAGGGGTGATGAGACTGGAGCAGTGGGGGGCGAGGTTTTTATAGTAGCTAGTTTGAAAACGCCCTTTTCGGCGGAGCTTATTTTCGCGAGCTTCCCCCACCGCTTCTACTCGTATAGTGGCAGATTTCTTGGCCTACTGCGCGCACGCGATTCGTCGCCCTCCCCAGCAACAAGGAGCTATTGGTCATCACTGTCACTGCAGCCTTCACGTACTGTCCCTTTCGTCATTGTCTCCTAAGAGGAACTGTCCCGTAAAGAATAATTTTGTGGAAGTTGTAGGCTTCCGTGGCCAAAATCATGAAGATCTTGGCTGTCCTGGTAAGGCCGCGTGGAGAGCTGAATTGCCGACATTTCGATCCCTTCTTCAGGGCAGACCAGTCCTTAAGACCAGCCCTGAAGAAGATCACAAAACGATGATCGCAACGTCGGTAATTCAGCCCTCAACGTGGCGTCATCCGGACAGCCAAGATCTTCATTAATTTTGTCCACTTCTTCATTCATGGTCATGTCTATTTTCATACATTTTGCTTCGATTTTCTTCACGTATTCCAACACTTCTTTCATCAGTATGAGCAATATTCAGAAAATAATAATCGGCATACATTTTATTTAACTCGCATAGTGGTACCGTCGCTTTGTTTCGCAATACGATTTATAATGTAACCTCAAGCTAATTCAATGGAACTGAGGACGGCATTGTAAGAAGGGACCTTGATGTTGAGGCCACTTTACCGGCAACCGGTGATTTTAGAAACTTATAAGCACAATATTACGCTTGTGAACATCTCTTGAAATTAGGCCTACGCCACGAAACACCACACTGCACAGCACTCAAAGACGAAAGAGATAGAACTGACGACCAGAGGCGATGCTTCATACATATGTTTCTTTTAATGAACCTTAATATATTAAGAGTCAGTTTTTGTGCATTAACAGCTGAAATTGTTTAGATTTGGGTATCTGACGCGTATTGCACGTTGGGTCAGGCACAACACTGCCTGTGCATTCAGTCCCCGCTCCCCTCCGGCGGTTGGCGCGCAGTGCGAGTGAGTGAGTGAGTGAGAGAGAGAGAGAGAGAGAGAGAGAGAGAGAGAGAGAAGACAGAGAGAGAGAGAGAGAGACAGAGAGAGAGAGAGAGATGTTCAGGGGAAGTAGCGGTGGGAGTCACCCCTCCCCGCGCATGAGCATTCGAAGGAAGAAAACAAACTTGTTCTAGTATAACCGATAGAAGATCGGTGAGCAACGAACGAGACGAATGTCAGAAGAGTGACCAGGAAGTGTAGTAATTTAAAAAACGAGAGTGGATTGCGACGATTAGAGTCACTGGGAGAGGTAGCTCAGTGCATCAAATGATGCCACTGCAGCGACTCTGACCGGGAGGTCCTAGGATCGAGTCCTGACGGCGGCAGAATTTTCGACACTAGCTTTTCAGCTAGGTCGAATTCAGTCGCTGTCTGAAGGAGAATTCTAGCGGCCGTCTGCTCTGATCGGTAGTTGTCCGTGGTATCTCCGATCAACGCCAGGCGAATGCCGGAGCAGTACTCTACCAAACGGGCCACGGACCGCGCGCTATCTTTCCTTCCTCTTCCTTGTCCTATTCTCTCCCCCTTGCACACCCTACCACTAACGGGACTAATTACTCTCCCCCTTACACTAACGGGACTAATGACCAAAGCAGTCGACGCTCCCGGAAACACGAAAAAAACAAACCAAACCATACGATTAGAATCCGTAAAAGGAAGAAGTGATTGTGGCTTCATCTCGGAGGCTGCAGACAGACGTTGCTGAGGTGGACTGGGAGGAGAGCAGCCGAGAAGTGAATCCAACGACGCTCCAACCAAATATGTGCACGTTGGGGAGTTGATTATTTGGATACAAAGGCCTAAATAATTTAATTTTATCCAGATGTCTGGGTGTGTGTAAACAGATGTGGAGTAATATTTAGTATTGATGTAAGAATATTTTGGGAAGAAAGAAGATTCTTATTCTAAAATTCATTTGTACTTATCAGTTCGGTTAATGTATTAGACAATCTTTACAGAAAGGGCAATTTATAATTCATGATGTTTTTCTCTACAGTAATGTAGAGAAATGTTGTTGTCATGCTTTATCTGTTTTTCTTTTTTGAATATATCATTTTTATGCAATTGTGTTTATATTTTTGTGTTCTGGGATATAGGCATAAGAATATAGAGAAGGTGGAAAGTAAGGAATCAAGGGAGAAACGATGTGACTCAGAGTTTGAAAAGTGGGAATTTGATAATTCGTGAACTGAACTGTGTGGGTGCCTCGACGGCCAGGTTATTTAGTAAAGTAAATAATAGCGTCGCAGACATCACTTCTTTGCTGCGAGAACCCGTCTCGCCCCTTTGTACTTTGTCACAATAGCATTTAAATTCATACCCATGGTGAAAAGGTTATCATGACGATATTTAACCTTGTTCGAAAACGAGGTAACTTATTATGCAGCACCTGACTGTGATAAATGTCAACACTTTAAAACCTTTTCTATAAGCACTCAAAACATTCAGAATAAACTCAGATACCACCTGTCGTTGGTTAATTTATAGAGTTTATCAATTCTGAGCACGCATTACCACCTAGAGAAGGTGATAGTACAAGCCACACATGAGCGGTGTTCTTCTCGAGGAAATGTCACAGAGAATACACAATGTTTTGGCGAACATTAGATTAATAACTTCCAGGAATTTATATGTGTTGACGCGGTGAAAAGTATTTTTCACTAAGAGAAATACAACTATTCTGCAGCAAATCACTTCAAACGATCTCTTCCGATTTTACACCATTAAAAAATTGCGTGTTTATAAAAGTGCTGTAAAGTCTATGGGAATCGACATGACATCACAGGCGGAGTTCCATACTGCTATCAGTTGGCCAAGTAACAAAATTTCTATTTTCACGATCAAAGCCGATCTTTGTATAAATTCGCGTAAGTTTTGGAGTTTCAATGTATTATTTCGAATGCACGCTTATCAAATAAGCGCGAGCTTATATTCAAATAGGCCAAAAGAAGGCTTGGTGTACCAGAGACCTGACTGGGCTGGAGTACCGGAGACCTGACGCGAAACTTAATTGCAAAATGCACTTGATTGGTAACAATATCAGTCCAATATTTTTTTGTGATAAACATAAAAGTGTAATTTGCTAAACGGCTGAAAGCGTTTACTACATTAAAACTACAACTACATCAAATTACTACCAAACCATTTGTATAGTATCAATGCAACCAATACTTCTTCATAAAGATAGAGATGGGGATGTATTGTCAGATAAGATACATTATGAAGGTACTAACAAATCATGTTTCCTCTGTCCGTGCCCTTCAATAATGCACAGCCTTCCCGTGCAGATAGGGGGCGCGCGGGATGGCTCCGGGTGGGCTAATTGTGTGGTGCACTTAATCCCTTGATCGCATCCGAGCCTCTATTTGCAGGCCGGGTCGCTCGCTCGGGCCCGGTCATATTTGCCCGGCAGGATAATCAGCAGGGAATAATGGGGCCGCGTCCACCGCCAAGAAGAAGCCCACGGGGCCAACTTCCTCTCCTCGCCGGAGCAATCGAAGCGCGTCCAGCGGGAAGGGCTTCGTAAGGATGATGTTCGAGGGAGAGGCGAGGGTAACAATGTCAGACGAACAAGGCCATTCAAATGAAGAGGTGATATTGGCAAGGTAATGTTGTATCCTCAATGGCTTTATAATTAATTTTACGATGCGATTGGACCTAGTTTTTATATGCCCCGACTTAAATTATGTATCCAGTTAACGGGGCGAACTCTACAAAAAATTCCAGCTAATACCATATTATACTTCGATTTTTATAAAGTGCGCGAAGAAGGTACTACTACAACTACATTGTTGGGACGTTGCAGCTCCTTTTTTTGCCGAATTTTTGTGCTCAGAAGGAAGATCTAAACTACACGAAATTCTCACCCAGTAGTCGAATATTGTCTAAAGTGCGATTTATACGGTACAGTTTTCGTGCAGATTGGACGAACAGAAAAGTGCCGACCAGACTGCACGTTTTCTATATGAACATGTTCAAAATTTTTCATGCAGAAAACCTACAGTTTGATTCAAGTACCCCTTGTGGTAGAATTATTCACTAACGGTAATCGACCATTTCGATTTTGTGGTTAGGCGTGTCAAAGTACGATTGTCTGAAGTGATACATTGCGACTAACTTCCTTTTTCCCCAATTCATGATTTCATATTTTTATTTTCTATGCTCCTCATGATTAATTAATACCAAATAAAAATCATGGCCAGAACACACGCATAGAAATATCACCAATGACAGTACTTGGACGGCACAATCAATTGTCTCTCTTTAGACCTGCATAGGCGGCTTGTGGCGATTCGTGCCGAAAACGTATAAACCGTGTATGCCGTACTATTGGCTTTTATACTCTAGTTTGGTTCTTGAAGTTTCTGTATAGAAACTGTTGAGAATCTGCAGGAAAACTGTACCGTGTATACGAGCTTAACACTTACGCAAGGAAATACGATAGTGACGAAAATAATTTTGACTCTCTTTTCTTTCAAAACATTTCTCCCCATTCATCACATATCAGTTTTTGACTGTTTTTGACTAAATAAATAAATAAAATTGAGAAATTCTCGTATGAACGATATGAGACTTTTTTTACCACTATCATTACTCAGTAAGTAAACTCAAAAATACTAGAGTAGAAATAGGGAGTTTATTGACAATTGTACACATATTGGAAAATCAAACGCGACCCTCAAATAATTTTGGGGTAGTCTCGTTTTCAGTGAGAAAAATATATACTAATAAAAACAATCCCAATTTTGTCAGTTCCTTAATATTTGTGTTGTTATAAAACCTAAACTAGACGATTATTACATCCGGCAATCAAATCGAGTATTGTCTAAAACACATGCCAGGGAGTACGGTAGTGACCGAAAATTATTTTGGGCTTTTCTTTTTTTCTTTCAAAAAATGGAAAATTCTCATATGAATGAATGTAAAGTCAAAAATACAGACATATGGAAATAAGAAATTTATTGGCAAGCGTACACATTCTGGCAAATAAAATGCGACCCTCAAACAATTTTGGACTTGTCTCGTTCTTATTCAAAAAAATTATACACTAATCAAACCATCCCATTTTTTTCGATCTTCACTATTTACGTTGTTATAAAACCTAAACTACAAGACTTTCTCTTCCAGCAATCGAATATTGTATAAAACATATACAAAGGAGTTTGACAATGCCCCAAAAATAATTTTCGGCCTCGCTCCTTTCCTTCCAAGAACTCGAAAAAACTAGCGCGTACGATACTCTTAACCACTTTCCCATTTCTTAGTAAAAAAAACTCAAAAATACGCAACGTATGGTAGTAAGAAATTTATTAGCAATTGTACTCATATTTGCACATAATATGCGACCACCAAATAATTGTTGGCGAGGGGTTGTGAAGTAACAGAAAAACGGTTTTGGTTTGCTTAAAGACGCAAAATTATGGCGCATTAATTTTTTAGTTATGAAATATTGGGGTGGTTCTCATTTCTTGGTCTCGTATTTAGGGGTGAGTTCCTAAATTTGGGATAGTAGTCTACAGGAACCCAAAAGTCACTTGTTTGAACCGTACAAAAAATTATGAATTTTCAGTAAAAGGGTGTCCTATCTATATCAGGCCCAGTTTGATATTTTAATTTCGGAGTGTTGGGAGATGGCCCAACATTTTTAGAGGGGGACTGAAATTAGGCAAAAATTAGTACAAAATTATGGCACAAGATTTTTTTTTTTTCGAAAGTGAGAGTGGTAGCTTTATCGACGTACAATTCTCCGTATATATGTAAGAATATGACAGAGCAAATATGTTAGTAATGACAGTAGTGTTATTCAAATGTTATGCCAGTAATAAATCACCAAAGTACGAGGATCACTGGATAAGACAAACATTAAAAAAACAATGATTCCAGACAAGTTTTTAAAAATGTGTAATTCAAAGGCGTTTCAACCTCATTTGTGAGGTCCTCTTCAGTTTGGGTAAGGTTTTATATATTTTCAAAGGTTTTTTCCATTTCGGTATTTATTCACCCATAAGAAACAATGTTAAATGTTTCTCATTCTACAGCCAAATATTTGAAATATGAATGCGGGAATTCCTTTTTCTTAGAGCCTCAAATTAGTCTTAAATTTTGGGTAGGTTTTCAGAATTGTTCTATGGTTTTTTGAGTTAGGTGTTCATTTTTCCGTAAGAAACAATGTTAATTTTTCCAAGGTTCGATGTTAATTAAGATGGATTTTTGAGTGGGCGCTGCTAGCTTTAGTCTAAAGCTGGCAGCGCCTACAATTTGGAAAATCCAAAAGAACCTAAAATTCGGGAATATATCACTTAAGTAGCCACAAATTTTGAATGTAGTTTGTTTGAGATTGGTTTTGAGCGCTGCTAACTTCAAATGGCTCCTAAATGAAATGTAAATAGAGCGATAGTTAATAACTCGAAAGAAACTGTTAACATAACACATATATTAACTCCAGTTGATTTCTCCAAATAATTGTGATTACTGAAGAAAGTAATAAGCTTCTATGAGTATTCTGAATATCTCATCTTTTTATCCAAGCCAAACATTGAAGAAAAAACATAAAATCTGGTAAAGTTCAAATTTACTTACGTAAAAGAGATGTCTCGGATCTCTAATAACGGAGTCCCTACCTTCACTATCAGAAACAATATCATCGTCATTAAAAACAGTAAACAATAAAGATTATGTTCCTAACATGAATTCAGTACTAAATTATGCTTCATCTATTTTTTATCAAAATGTTACGATGACACCAACACAAATGATTTTCAATCTACCTTCTCAAAACGTCAATACTTCATTTCAAGTTTTCTCTATAACCCAAATATCCAAAACCTTCCTACTATTTCTGCCCCACCAAATCAAATATCATTACCAAATGTATCAAACATCTTTAATCTACAAGTAAACTCAAATCGTTCTATAGGAAAGAAAACGTTTGCTTACTAGTGAAGCAAAATACCAGCCTCAACCTTCAAATAGAAAACGCCAAGACGTCAAAGTACCTAATTCTCTTCCAAAGTACACTTGTGATAATATACCAACACAGAATAGATTTGAAAATTGTACATCTGCACTTCAAGATATAACATTAGAAAATATTTCAACTGCAACTTCTATTCCACCGTTATTCATTCACAATTATGATAACCACGCCATTTGATTCCTACAATATCAGAAATTTTGCATCATACTAACTTCAAAACAAAGGTACAAGAACACTACATTAAATTATTAGTTTATACAATAGAAGATCACTCTACACTTAAACATGAATTATCGAAGAAAAATATATTTTCCCATACTTATAATGAAAAATCAACCATCCTAAAAAATGTTCCAACATTCTACACTGACGAAGAAAAAATTCAAGAATACTTCATCAAACATTCCTGTAATGACAGTGATACGACTAACTGATTCCTCTAAAAGCATGACCTTTAATAGCAGTCACTAAAAGCAAAGATAATTCTGCAAAAAATATATGATCTATATACATTATTTAACGCATTCATCAATGAACTGGCCCAGTTAGGTGCAGAATCTGTCAACGATATGAACATACCAAAAAAACTGTGGTTTACTCTTGCGTTGTGAACGGTGCTCAGCAGAACATCAAACCTCCGAGTGTACTTCCCCTGAAGAAAATTGTGCAAACTGTGAGTTTCCAATTGCAGCTCATGTATCCTCTAGTAAAACCGTCCTACATTCATTTACTTTCTACATCAAAAAAGAATAACTTCACCTAATTCCAAACATCAAAATTCTTTTCACTCTCGTACTAATGAAACTCAACAAACTTCCCAAAACAGACACACACCTCCTTCGCTACAATGTTCTAACTATCAGCACCATCCTGCATAATCCTTATACTCAGAAAAAGTTAAAAATACTCAGAAATATAACATCTCTTATGCAGCTAACAATACTACTTTAACATCACTCATATCTAGATCAATCACTAATGACATCCTTATTCACTAATCCACATTAATACAAAACATTGTTCAATCACTCTCACATTTTACTCCTTAATTATTCTTATTATGGAAAAATCCTTATTCACTAATCCACATTAATACAAAACATTGTTCAATCACCTCACTTTTTAGTCTGCATTTATCTCTTTTCAGTAAAATTGTAATACCTGGATATTTATATATCGATCTGATCGTATAACCACACATTCCTTTGGAAGAAAAGTGGTGTGTCAATCGAAATACATTTTAAAATGCCCGCATTGTTATCAAAACAAAAGAAATCCATAAATTTCTACAGTATATAAAAAATTGTAAATGAACTAGCAATAGATTCAATAAGTACAAATATCTCAAAATTATCAAATAGTTTTTATTCTTCTCTTCCATATTATCCAGCAAAGAATGAATTTAAATTAGGGAAACAATGTAATAATTTTTTCCGCATTAAGACTCGATATTCAAAAGATCAGTTTCAACCTCCTTAAATAGTATGCAATTCAAACTAAAATAAAAATATTAATTGTAAATAAGTAATTATGTAGGACCCTTCCTGCTTAACCTTAGGAATTATATATCATGGTTAATTGCTATTGTTTACTGAATTGTAAAAATATTGAAATTGTACACATCCTTGAACGACATTTGTATGTTGAACAAGTAGAATAATTTTTAAGGCCAAAAAACTCTTTTAAAAGCCAAATAACTCTTATAAAACCTATGATAGTTTTAATTTTTTCAGTTCAAATGAACCATCTTACATCTCTGGGGACTTCAATGCAAAGCACAATGCATGGGGATACAGATTAAACAATTCCAATAGACTATTATTACTACAAGATATTACAAACTTTAACTTAATTATTCACCCCCAAAATTCACCGACACATTTTTCATACATATATGATATACTACCTGATATAATAGATTTCGGAATTTCTAAAAACATACCATACTATGTTGCAACCGATGTTTTAAAAGTACTTCCTTCCGTTCATCGCCCTCTATCTTTCGCATTCTCTATTTCTCCATTACAATCTAAACCTGAATATCCATTTCACATACACATAATAAATTGGCCAATTTTGCAAGATTTAGTTACTCATCGTCTGCCCCTTATTCCTAAACTTCAAACAAGTGAAATAGATCAGTACATCTCACTCATACGTAATAAAATGTTGGATGCTATTCATTTGATTGCATCCTCTCCTAATATTGATACTCGCCCACCAATCTCACATTATATACATTGATTAATTATACATAAACGTAAAGTTAGAAACCATTGGTTAAGACATAGATCTATTCAACTTAAAACGTAGCTAAACTTCTTGACAAAACAAATTCGCCAACTTTTGTACTTGCATCAATCTAATCACAATCTTCATCAATAATTTTACACTAACATATATGATTCATTTCTATGTAACACAATCCATAAAAAATATATTGTGATATACCAAAATGACGAACCATTTTTGTGATGAAAATGTATTTAGAAGTAGGATATAGGTGTAAAAGACGATCGCGAGGGCGGTCGCTATGTGACAAGTAAACAAACGGTGTTAAAGGTCATTTTCACTAGGGGAAGAGGATATGGAAATGACTGGGCGGAGGCGGAAATAGTATTGTTTTGTTAGACAAAAGAGGATGATATAAGAGTTCTGATGCTTTGGGATTTAGAAAAAACAGGGATACTCTCTCTAGCAATGCGGTAATGAGCGGGTCGGCTCCTGACATTTTACCAAGTCGAGGAGAGACTAATGATGGACAACCAAATCCGATGCAATAACTTGTATAATTAAGTCAATCGTTTCTTATATTAGGATAAAACATTCTTGTCGGAAAAGGCGAAGGAATTCTACAAAATAATAGTAACGTACGTGTATACGCGTCCACCCGTGATACGAGTAAGGGAAGTAACGAATAAAATAGTATCGCTGGGAGAATTTGAACTTGATCGCAAACATTAGGCGGAGGACTTTATGAAGAAGGAATATTTTGCTGCGAGGACGGAGAAAATTCTACGGGGTGCCATCGAATGGAGAAGTGAAGAACGCGCGAAGATCCGGGAATATAACAATGTTGATTTATAATTATTACAAGATAGAGAGAGCTGGTCATGACTAATGATAATTTCAGTTTGGATTAACGATGTTACAATTCATGTTCAACTTTTATTAGAATCATATTTGACGTTATAATAAATTCCAATTTGTTACTTTAAAAGAAAGCTGATTAACATTATTCGTTACGTGCAATCCAGTAGTACATATTTTGATAAGATTTTCAGATACCTCACCACTCCTTATGGATGGCAGATTGAGTAATTGGTTGCAGAGTAAGTAGCAACAATTATGAACTTCGAACTTAATTAACTGACCTAGAACGACATACTTTTGGATGAAAAATATTAAAATTACGTAGGAAACATCCAGGTTTCAGTCGTAATTATTTCCTGGCGCTCAAATCAATAACTAAATTAT
Source organism: Teleogryllus oceanicus (assembly GCA_964035755.1). Classification (NCBI taxonomy): domain Eukaryota; kingdom Metazoa; phylum Arthropoda; class Insecta; order Orthoptera; family Gryllidae; genus Teleogryllus; species Teleogryllus oceanicus. The sequence goes on along the minus strand of CAXIVR010000002.1, from coordinate 50,040,640 downwards.
TCGGAAAATAATTACGAGTTTCATTCCAATGAAACGAGTCATGAATCTAACTGAATTAATAATTCGTAAAATGACGAATTTTTGTACTAGAGAAGAGGGGTTTGTTTCAATATCAATCCCAAAACGAATGTGAAACATTCTCTATCAAATATTTACTCTTCATTCTTCTCCTAATGCTCAGCCACCACTTTCGTCAATTCACTTATTTTGTCACCAATGCTCAGGCCCAACTATGCCCTTCACAATGCCCTCACAATGCTCTTTCCGTAGCATTTGTATGCGTTGTGCATGGATCTCAATGGTGCTCATCCGGATAGGATTCGAGTGTGTAGGCATTCCACATAGTTCAGCGATTATGGAACGCTATGTAACCCCGCAAGTGGAGCAATGTACCGGGAGAAGTGTTCACACTCAATGAAATGACACGCTGCAATAGTACATAGGTAGCGGCCCACTCAGCCTACGGCAGGTGAATGTGTGAACATGAACATGGTACCATTCGTGCCGAGATGCAGTTCACTCACGAAGACCGATTCCATTGCTTTTAAATTTGCAATTTTGAGGGGCTGCCAGAGACCTTCCAAGTATAATCAGTAATCCTGATGCAACAATATTTACATGACCGTCACAAACAATTCAAGAAAGTTTATTCTATTCGTTAGCATCACTACTCCCTTATTAAACGCACGAGGCTTTTTACTTCGTTAAATACCTAGCGTAGGGTAAGATTTCTCACTTTTGAGTCCTTTTTCCTCGTAATATGTTTAATTATTAGCGTTTGTTTAGTTACGGTTCCGCACTCATTCTTAGCGTATTTTTGCTAGCATGTTTTCTCCACTGATACCATTATAATTGTGTTCATAGAAGAGAAATAAGCAGAGAAAAGAGAGTTTTACCCGGACTGCACCGCATCGTTGGTTGTGACCTTTGACCTACAACTGAAGCTCGCTCACCAAATGTCTACATTCACGTGAAGCATTATCTGTTTTGAGATGGAATGTCGGAAAATACTGATGAGTACAAACTTTACATTGGATCAGTTTATATCCAATTTCAGTGACAATGAATATAGAATTTTAAAATTTAATTTATTCAGCACTGATTTGCTATAAATTTTTTTTTTTTTTTACAATTTCTTCTCCTATCAATTTTAAAAAAAATGAAAAAAAATTAAATTTTTTTTATATTTTTAAAAAATTCTTCCCGAAAATGAATGTGTGCGCTTATGCACGCGAGATGGGTGAACGAAACATACACGGAGTGCGCCTGATGTGTCCTTAATGTACGAGATGTGTACACGACCTTGCCACGATATATATTGGTGTTTCCAATTTGTGTACTTTGGCCCAAATGAATGTACGCCTGAGCTTCAACTGTAATGTGCTTTATGTGACACGCAAACGATTTATACTCCATTTATACCGATTAATATCGATGTACAAGCCTAGATTGCGAAACTAGTGACATTCCTTGGAAAAATCCAAAGGAAATCTTGGAAGATTCTCTCTGAAATTGTCTTTAGCTGAACCCATGTGAAAAATTTCCATTTGAACTCCATTAAATATATGCATTGGCCTGTGATGGATTACTTTACTAGGTGATATCCTCATTCCCCCACATAACCTAACCTATGAATTTAGGATGTATCTAAGTGCTCGGGGGAACATAGTCCTACACCATTTCATGCTAAAAATCAATTTTTAGGTAAAATGAACTTGACCATAAAACTGTTGGGAATCTATATCTGAAATTGCTGTAATATTCTTCTGTCTGCCAAAATTTAACACTATTTACAAGAACACAAATTTTAAGCCTGCAGGCCACACAGAGTTGTACATATCTTTTTTGGACAAAGTCTAGCACACAACTATGAGTCCCAGTCTTTTATTTAAACTTTCGTGCCCTCACTTACACAATGATAATGGGCACAATAATGTTGGTATACGTATTAATAAAAAAATAAGAATTTTCAATTCCTGTTATTTATTTGAGAACTGAATTTTGTATTGACTTTAGATTACTATCAACATAAACTAAACATTTATGACTTGTGTTTTACATTAGTACATTACGTTAGTAATTGATAATTACTCACGAATCATTGTCGCTTAGTGGGTACTTTTTTAATAAGAAAATTTTATTTCTGTGCAATTGTTGTTATAATAACAAATAAATAACAAACATTATTTAAAAAAATGCAATTTTATGAAGAAAATATCTTTTTATAATTCATTAATTCACGATACTTGGTGCATTTTATAAAAATATTAACAGCTTTTCTTCACAAAAAACAACAACAAATAAATAAATATTGAATACCATTCCACCAGCAATGGACTACTTTTTGTTGATGGTTTTTATTGCCGTACTTCATTATTTTTACACTTCCTTCACCACAATGTCTACATACGATACCTTGTATTTTGATGTGTATACTTCACCTTTTCCACCCATGCTCGTGTCCTTACAAAAGAAAATAGTTGCTATGACTTCTGTCCCAACACATTTGCATTTCTTCGTTGCATGAATTATTCTTCTCGCTTAGATGGCTCGGCGAGAGCTGCCGCGTGGGCGTGGGCGAGGGCGTGGGCGAGAGCGTTGTGGCTGTCGCGTCAAGTGCCCCGCCGCCGCCGCCGTAGCACTCAGGCCAACCGCCCTGCCCCGCCCCACCACCCCTACACATAACACAAGGCACCTCTTCAGACGCCCACTCCTCGCGCCTTCCTTCACTCCACGAATCATTTCGCTTTGCGCTACTCCGGCGGCGGTTTTGCTTTACATTTCAACGAGAAACTAGCACAGCTACAACATTACATTCATAACAGCCTCTATGAAATATCTATATTATATATATATATATATATATATGTATATATATATAAATATTATATATATATATATATATATATATATATATATATATATTGTGACGGACCGGCGATTCGGTCCTGTTCTACAGTAAATTTGTAAAAGGGATCAGGTATTCTTTCTTGCGAATGGGCTCTGAGTGCATGCACCAACAATGAAACAATTACTTTTAATGTAAAAAACACAGAATGATTTATTACCAGGAAAGATAATAGATATTACAAAAACATCGTTCCATTGAATGTGTAGAAGGTAAACAAAATAATGGTTAGCATTGATAACTTTCTCATGATACTGATAAACATGAACAATTTTCTTACTAAGTACGTGAATATTGCTAATGAACACTTTCTTTCTGCTTTAACTTTACACTTCATAGTGTAATTGGGAGCTCCCTTTGCATGCATTGATTTACAATCACCCCGTTATTTAAATACTTAAACTATTTACAGACAATGTGCACTCTTCCAAACACCCTTTCTATTCTCCACATCAAATTAGATTGTTTATCATTACAGGGCAAATTCCTACAGCTAATACCCCCTCTCACAATCGTCTACCCCCTTTTCCAAATCACTGGATTCTTTTACCGCCTAATAATGAGTTCCTTCGGTCCTACAGTCTTACTGGTTTTGCTGCGTCTGGAATTCCTTCGAGCTCACCAACTCCGAATGCGCCGGCGCGATGTGTCGAGCCGGGGCCGTCTCGCCCGCCACGTGGCCACGGCGCTTGTCCCCGCCGCCGATGCAAATCCCGCGCAGTAGTCGTGCTTCGCCGGGCAGGGCGATGTCCACTCGTCGCCAGATCCGCAGCCGTCCTTGTTTCCAATTCTTCCAAATTCGTTTGTTAAGCCCGCCGATGCTGTATCGCTATGATCGTTTCACTCACGCTGCCTTTGTCGCACACGTGTCTATACACTCATCACTTTCCTCATCTCACGCCGTTTAATCTTTACTGTACATCACTTAACTCGAAATCACTTAATAGTTCTCGGTGTTTATCATTGTCCTACGCTTCGATTTCTGCTCGATGTCATCGGATTCCTATCAACTATATTTCATCGCCGCCATCATTAACTTTTCCGCACTACCGTCCGTTACCTCTTCCGCACCGACTCTCACTTCCGACCGCTTCCTCCCGACTGCCGCCGTCCCCCCCGGGCCCCCCGCTAGGCCGAGCCCGTCCGGACGGCCGTCTCCACCGCGCTGCCCAAACCATGCTGGCACCCGCGTCTATGTTCAGAAACGCGGTGCGTTTCAATATATTATATATATAATCTAAACATCTATATATTATTTTATAACCGGCTTTTACTTAACATTCCTTATCCAAATGCTTAAAAAATAGCACAACATCCACAACAAGTTGTCATGGCCAATTGTTAAGACTTTTTGTTTCATATCTGACAAATAATTCATGTTGTGTGTACTGCGTTTCGTTGCAGATGTTGTGCTACTAGCAGTGATTGCAGGCAATTACAAATGCTTCCAGTACAGGATGCAATATTATTGAGTTCGCAGGGAAGCTATGTTCCGTGGAGGAGCGTGGTGGTGAGCGAGGTTTCAAGTACAGAGAAATATTTTTTATGAAAAAGTAGAGCTGCAGAGCAGCGCAAAGTTAATTCAGCCATGTCTTTGGGCTGACTCTCTGTTATCAACGCTAGAGAATGCTTATATAGAAAACAGGGAAATTTATGAGGCCATTACGCCACCCCCGCCTGAACTGTACATGTCTTGGGCGCAATAAAGAGACATTGCTGTCCGAGCTCTTTTGCCCTTTGGAAATCACATTGTCATAAGTTCCTCTACATCCCCGCTTCCACAATCTGTGTCCTCGTTAGCGTTGAGAGCGGTTTTGGAAGCCCTCTCAAGAGTGTTCTTAAGATACCCAGCAGAGCGCCTGATTCGGACGCGACCCTAATTCAGATAACTTTGAAAAGCGATATTTGTCATATTTCTAGGTAACAACATATTTTTTAAAGTGATTAGCATTTAACTCAATTAAATTATGCAATTTAAAATATTTTAAATGCTTTCTCCAATCCCTCTTCCTGATGTCCAGGCCTCCTGAATTTGAAACTGACCTTTTAGTTTTGGGGAGTGAAGAAGCCCCTGAAATCATGAACCCCCAGGAACATTTTCAAAATTTCAAAAAGATTCTACAATTTTTTTTATTAAATTTTGCTGTCGGATATTCTAATAGACGCTTAAGAGAATCCTGCAGAGCTTCTTTTCGTTGAAATTCCTGAGTTTTCGAAAATTGCAGAACTACAAAATTCTTTTTCAAAAGTCTTCCAACAACTAAAATTTTTAAACAACTTAAAATTTTTGTTCTTAATGAGATCTGTGCTTTCAAGACAGGTTTTGAAATATTATATACAATTTTTTGAAAATTCGAGCACGGTACTTTTCGAGGAACTGATCTTCAAATGTACGCAATGTTATATTTTTTAAAACAATTTCTTTCTCAAACACAGCACTCTATTTTTTATTACTATTTTAAAGATACCGTAATATCATGTTCGTTGAAATCCTTGATTTTCAAAAAATTGGGAAGTTCAAAAATTTTTATACAAAATTAACTTCGCCGAAAAGCCTGTAATTACGAAGAATTTTTTTCTCATGAAATGTTTACATAAAAAATAGGTCAAAACATCAGTATTTCCTGTGTAATTTTGCTTCAAACATTTGAAGTACCGTTGTGTTTGACCAAACATACCGTTGTGTCTTTACCATTGAGAAAAAAACTTCTGGAAAAGACTGGACTAAACTCTGATTTCGTTTTAATAATATTTATTTATAAAACAACGGCAACAATAATGAATTTCCTTTTTGGATAATAAATTATTAATTAATGTATATTTAATTATGTACGTGGTTTTACATTATTGTGCCTATTTTTATTCTCTATTATCACATAACATGCCTGGTATCATTGCGTACTTTAATTCCGTTTTAACAGTATTTATTTTTTAAAAGGGAACAGTAATATATTTTATTTTTGGGTTATTAGTAATTAATGTGTATTTAAATAAAATCACAATTTATAACTAGATTGATGTAATAAACAACAACAGTAATAAATTTATTTTGGGGTAATAAATTAATATTAAATATTTCAATTGGTTCGATGTGATTGGGCTATAATGGTTGTGCCATACACATCCTTGGTATCGTGGCAACGGACAGTGTCGATTGGCTGTCGGGTAGAGGAGGGGGGGGGGTAGCGTCGCCGGGTGACGACAGCGCCAGCAGCAGCGAGGCGGGCGAGCAGAGCATCATGGGGGAGAGCGCGGCGAGCAGGGCGAGCAGGGCCAGCCGCCAGGGCAGCGCAGGAGACGGGCGAAGGCCCCTGCTTGCGCACAACGGCCACCTCTACGACTTCGCCTTCTACAATTCCGAGGTACCTACTCCGCCCCTCCCCTCCCCCTCACCCTACTTCACTTCACTCACTGCGTCCCTCACACGCTTCAGCTTTGGTTTACTATCCAAACTTACTGTTATTTAGATTCATTTAAATATCTAGCTCAATATTATCGCAAATGAAACAATTTTTTGATATTTCGATAACTCACATTGAATTTGTCCGTTCGCATTTTTCAACTTTTAAATTAATTTTTTTTGTGTAAAATATAGCCTTGGGTACACATATGCATTGCATAGCATGTTTTCATTTAAGGCTCCAAATTTGAAATCCCTGAATGTGAACAAATCAGGTCAGTTATGCTCTAAAAATTATGTCTGATTGAATTTTCTCTTTCAAAAAGAACTGAAACAAATTGATAAAACACTTAAATCTATGCTATTGGAAATAATGCTATTGAAAAAAAATTCAGTACGCTTGTGTAAAGCGAATTAATTGAGTTCCAAAATAATCGGGATCATTTCAAGATGCTAATTTCTTATAAATAATTACATATCTCAAGAACTAAATATAATATAATATCTCAAACCGAAAAATAAAGTAATTTACAAAAAGAATTTAGGGCGTCAATAGGTGACATCCGCAAAGAATACGAAGAAAGACTCTAAAGCTAGAACACACAAAAGAAATTAGAAAATTTTACTACGAAGAAGTCTGAATAATTCTGTAGCACCATTAATTTACTTTCTGGTATACGTACGGAGTATACGGAATAATCTCGTATACAGAGTAATATACGTAGTATAGAGAACGTTATGTAATGCTGATGCATTATATCAATTTCGAAATTTCAACTGAAATACACGTTTTGGGGTCTCCTGGTACCGAAAAAGTCGGTTATTTTCAAAAGGGGACTTTTTCCAAATTGAATATACCCTTATGCATCTGCCCTGGGTCGAAGTTTGGAGATTTTGAGAATTATTCATTAATTTTTGAGGGTACTTTACATGAAGCCCCTGGGACATATTCAAAATTTTCTCAAAATGGCTCCCAAATTTCTCTTTAAGTTTCTTGAAAGAATGGAGTAAAATATACATATAAATATGTCATAGTCCCGATTTTGACGGTTAACTTTAAATTTTCGAAAATTGCAATATTTACATTTTTCCACGTCATCCTAGAAATAAAAAAATTAAAAAACAGCGATTTTTGCTTCAAAAGAAATTAGTTCTCCATATTTAGTTCTTTCATTAAGGTCAAGTACATTTTATGAAACTTTTTGTAGATTTCGCTCAATATTGCCTTCTACATTTGCAAATTTAAAAAACTACGAAAACATGATTTTTTTAAAAACTGCTCCAAAGTCTTTCTTTTTTTCGTAGGAATCGTGCTAAAAGTATTATTTTTAATGACATAAACGCTATTTTGCCCCAACTTTTTCTTATGATGTGGGCTTTATTCCTTATGATTTTCAATTAGAAATGACTTATTTGCAGAATGCCACTGAATGAAGGGAAACATTTCAAACAAAAGAAACATTTATTAAAATTTTATGAAAATACCTTCCAAAAATATTTTTCGAAATTTCATCGGAATGCTGCTCGAATGTTATGTATATTTAGATCAACATACAATGGTGAGCGTTATTTTTTCTTTGAAAATTTTAAACAAATTAGAAGTGCAAAAATTTAGAAAAAAATTGATTTCGAAAAAATTTTTTTTAAATTTTAATTTTAATTTTTTAATTAGTATGGTAATATAAGGAATACATTATCAGGTCTCCCTTTCGCACCGCTATCTATAAAAGAATCGCGGCGTCTTTCGGTGCATCACGCCGGCGCAAATATAAAGAATATGCTATGGCCTTTCTAACTGCGCGTTTCAATGCTACCCTTCCCGCATGAGACGGTTGCACCGTGGCGTGTTTTGGATGCTTTTTGGTTTTTAGTGGAGGACACATTGATCTGACCGCTGGTGCTGGGCGGGACGGGGGTTGACCTTAAAAATCAGACGGATGTCTTTGTCTCTATACAATCTATTTGGCGGCGCCGCGTGGGCACGTGATGACCTGCATCTCGGGCTCGAGTTGCAAAAAACAGATCGTCGCTCGCAGTGGGTCTCTGAGGGGATCATAAACTCGCGATCATAAGCCCACGCGCTGTCGGACGGCCGGGTGACAGGGGGAGACGGTGACTGGGCGGGGCCGAGCTTGTACTGCACCGAAGGCTTGCGCCGCGCCAAATGTTTAATTATTAAAATAAAATCACGGGTGGAGTCGATGAGGTCCTTTCACGGAGGCTGTGACTCTACAGTACGTGTACGAGAAAGTAAAAATAATTGACATGATTTCTCCTCCAACCCTCGTATCAACCATCCTAATCAAATTGGTTTGTGTTTAACAGTCGCTCTCGAATCGTGCGTGGCTGATACCCACATAATTTATTTTCTTTCTTAAAGCGATGAGTTACTGTTTAAACTGCCTTTATTAGAACGTTTCCTAAGTCTAAGAAATAGTTTCGTGTCTCATCGCATATCGGATGTTTTTAAAACGTTCAACGCCATGTGTAATCGCTTCTTGAAAATTTCGGCCATTTTCTTACGTTCAAGCTTGCACATAAACACTTCGCAACCTTTTTCAGTATCTATCAATTTAGATAACGGATGGGCATTCGGAGAAACATTATTAATGGTGAACTAATTTTTCAAGAAAAGTACTCGTGTCCTCGCGGCAAGGACTACGAAAACAAAATAAATGGAGGCCCAAAATGATTGCCTTTCTATTGAATATTCATATGCGCTGCGATATCCTCTTACATGAAAGACAATCAAATCAATCCATATTAAAAAAAAATTATTGGCATCCTCGCACTAAAACGTTTCGCCGCCCAATGTAGTCGCATGGTCACGTGTTTTGTAATACAATCTGCTTTTAACAAGTAATTTTTTTTTCATCGTAAAGGTTAAATTTAGAATAACAATATAAACAAAGCAAGAATTAAAATACAGAGATAATTGAAATTTTAAATACAATATGAATGAAGAACAAAACTGCTTGAAAATTTTTGGGTAAAAGTATGAAGCAAAGTCTTATCTGAGAAAGGAAAACATATTAAAGATTATAAATCAAAAACATAATAAAATAAAAAGAATGGAAGGAACTCTATAAACGAGCCATTTCTAAATCGCAATCTGAAAGCTAAATGAAGGTTAAAAGTGAAAGTGAAGCGTCTGCTGTCTGCTGGAGAGGGTTTAAAGAATAGAAATCAACAACATTAAAAATAAACAGACAATATAAAAAAACGATACATCACATTGGACAATCTATTGAATTATTCACCGGAACACAATTGTTTTGCCTAAACACTGGGCATGGTGAAAGTATGGCATAGGCATTGGTGAAAATATTTGATTTTACATTCGTATAGACAGTATGTTGAACTTTGATATTAAAGGTCTCATGATTCAACCGACAGTATTTCTTTGTTTTAGTTTCTAAGATAGAAGGTATATGGAAATCAAAATTATATGAGGAATTAAGCTTGTGGCGGGATATAGAACTTAATTTTGCAATGGTAGCTTTAATGTTAATTTCTTGGTCTTTCAGACTCCCCTACGGCCAATGTACCGTAACAGTCTAGGCAGGAAACAAAGTCAACATTTTCTTGTCTAAAAGAGGAACAGAATCTTTAATATTCCTGGATAGTCCTGGATATTCCTAGATTGATAGGATTTTTTCTAGTGTTAATATCAATATTTAATCTAGTGCATTCTTTCCTATTTTTTTCAAATTCAAATTTCCTAAATTTATTCGAATGTGTTATGTCGTTTTCTTATATTGTCCTGTTCTTTGCTCTTGTTCGGCTACTTCTCTTTCCTTCTTTTACCTCCACCCAGTTAGACGCCTCGCTATCACTTTTTAATTTCATTTGGGTTTCAGATTTCGATGCTGGTGGTCGATTTACAAATGGCTATTTTAAAATCCCTCCATCCTTTTTGCTTGATTACGTTTAATTATATACTGGTTTCCAGTTGTCATTTTGAATATTTTTATTGCCTAAGGTATGACTAGTGCTTCGTACTTATACTTTTTTAACATTTGAAATTCTGTTGCAATCAAAGAGTTCTTGTTTTTCTCTAATAATGTATTTAAAATATCATTTATTTCTGTATTTTAATTCTTGCATTGTTTATATTATTATTCTAAATATAAACCGATGAAAAAACATTTCTACTTGTTGAAAGCCGATTGTATTTGGTTGGTTAGTGATTCCGGGCGCGTCAACAGCTTAGGTCATTAGTGCCGTAAGTGTAGTGCTGTTTTTCCTCGTGAGATGGCCGTGATCTTCTCCCGATGGATGGCGAGATCCGGCGTCAACCTACCGTCGGCTAACGGGGTTTTCCTCTAACCAGGACTCTCCCACTAGCGGGGCACCGCCCCAGCGGGAACAAGCTCTAAGCTCCCACCGGTTCCCGGCGTGTTTTTCCTCGTGAGATGGCCGTGATCTTCTCCCGAGTGGATGCCGTGATCTTCTGCATGTTAGTGTAAGTGTATGTAAAGGGAGAGGATAGGACAAGAAAGAGGAAGGAAAGATCGCGCTCGTTCCGTGGATCGTTTGTAAGGTACTGCTCCGGCATTCGCCTGGTGTTGATAAGAGAAACCACGGAAAACGACCGATCAGAGCAGCCGCCGTTAGAATTCTTCTCCAGACAGCGACTGAATTCGGCCTAGCTGAAAAGCTAGTGTTGAAAATCCTGCCGCCGTCAGGGCTCGAACCTAGGACCTCCCGGTCAGGGGCGCTGCAGTGACATTAGTTCATGCACTGAGCTACCGTTCCAGGTCCGATTGCATTATGAACACGTGATGATGCAACTACATTGGGTTGAGAAACGTTATGATTTTAGTGCATAGCTGCCAATAAAACAATAATTGTTTCTAAAATACGAATTGATTTGATCGTTTTTAACGTACGAGGCTTAAAGAGCGAGTGCTGCGCGTGGACGAAGGGCGACAAAATCTTCTGGCGCTGCCACGAGCGCGAGAGCTGCCGCGCGGTGGCGCTGACCAACGCGGACCCGCCCGCCCGGGGCCACGCGGACGCGCGCGCCGCCACGCCTCCGCCTCCGCCTCGGCCGGCGCCGGCGCCGGCGACAGCCACGCCGCCCCGCCCGATCCCGCGCGCATCCTCGCCGACGAGGTGCGCCGCCCCAACACACTCACACACTCGCAAGGGCATACACAGCAAATCTGCCGAAGCAGGAATCCCTCGGGACACAACAAAATTCCGGCTTAGCAAGGTTTCCGTTTTATGCGAGGTTGCACATTTTATAAATTGAGATTCACATTTCTGGCAATTACATGACTTCATTATATTTCTCAAAATACATTTTCATGTGACGTATTTATCGAAGGAATCGCAAATAAATATTAAACACTCTTTATTGACAGCTTTTTATTTTAGTTGAAAAGTACACACATTCCTGGCTGTATTCAGACTAGTTGCAGACTCTTTTAACGCACAATGCGTCACAACCCTGTGACTTTCTGTACTGTGACATTCTGATACACTTGCATGGCCTTGCGCAATGCATATCTGGTCGAGGGGTACCGCTTTTCGACGCAGAGCAGGGAGACGCGTGAATAGAATCCATGCCATACATCTTCCCACGTTCAGAGAGTTGGGAGAGGGGTAATTCCCCTAAGACGTACGCCTGTAGAGAAGACCGACCCCAAGGCCGAATTCAAGGCTGAAGCCCGTCTCCTTCAATGTCCGGCTACCACAAAGAAAGGAATTTTGTTGTATAAATTTTTTTTTTTTCACTCGAGGGCATGGAAAACCGTTCCGTTTCCGCTTAGGGCAGGTTCCGTTTTATGCTGTGTAAAATGCCACTTAACATAACGGCTAGAGAAATTTTACGGCTTTTAAACAAGTTTCCGGCTTATACAGGTTCGCTTATGAGTTTTTCCAAATTGAAGAAACAACAGTCCATCTGGCTCTAGTTGAATCTTTGAAATATTGAAAAACCATTCTTTAAAATTTGAGTGAACTTTACATGAAGCCCCTGAGACATGTTCAAAATTTTCACAAAAACTGCCACATTTTTTAAAAAATTTCTAATCAAAATAGATTAAATACTTTTCTAAAGGTGGCATAGGTTCGATTTTCACAATGAACTAATTTTCGATATTTCAAAAGTTAGAATTTTTCGGTATCTTCTACACAATTGGGGACAGAGATCTTTTCTTCACATGAAATTATTTGTCTATAATTAGTTCTTTAATTAACGTAATGTACTTTTTAAATTTTGTGCAATATCGCGTGCAATATTTACAATTAAAAAAATTTTCTAAAAAAGGCTTTAAATTTTTTCTTTAAGTGTTTGGTATGTTTAGTGCAAAATGTACCCAATAAGGTGATATAAACGCCACATCTCTCTTTGGTTATTTAAAAAATTATAAGAATGTAATTTTTTTATTAGTTTCTCACATCGTTAATATTTTTATTAGCGGCGATTTATTTGCAATATTGTATTTACAAGTACATGTATTAGTGTAAGATTGTATACAGGGTGAGTCACGTAACTTTAGCACCTCCTGTAACTTTTGAACGGTTCAAGTTATTGCAATGCAGTGTTCACGAAAGTAGATGAGGGACTAATTGACACGTGTATTTATTTATATTTACCACTTGTATTTTACGAGATATTTGAGGTAACTTTGTTTTTTCAAATGGAACAATACATATTTTTTCAGTCTATCATGACAAGCGTAAAAAGAGGACTTCAATAATATACATATTGTCGTATGTTAGATAGGCATTTTTTTGAGTAATTTTGATTTTTGCGACTCATATTCAACGGATATTTGGAATGTAACCGCCGACACAAAAGGTCACGCAGCGCTCGACCAGCAAACGCGCGCTCGGAGAAGGAAAAGATCTTGGTATTTGAAGATATGAAACATATTCCAAATATTTACAAAACTATTGCAGTTTTTCCTGAACTCTCCTTGCCATCCTTCCGCAGTTTCAGATTTTTGTATTAAGAATATAAAATATGGATTTGTCAGAAGTAGTATGTATTAAAATAAGATTTTTATTTTAACTTCATTTAAAGGTGTCATTCCATAGAATATTAATTGGATCATGGAAACTAAACACTATAATAATAATAATAAATTATTAAGATTCTACAAAGAAAAATGCTCATTTTCAGCAAATATTTTTTGTTAATGAGAATATAATAACACCTTATGATAAGAAAAATGCAGGAAGATAGTGATAATAACGATCACTATATTTCTATCGCTAAGTTATTATTATTATTAGCATATTAAAGTTAAAATTGTTTGCTCGAAATGTGCAATATTCTTTGTACAGTCTTAATTATTTATTCTTATTGTGTTTTGTTTCAAGATCCCATTAATATCCTGCGATGTAAAACCCCTTTAATGGAGTTGAAGTAATAAACAATTTTATTACAATACATACTATGAAAACCTTTATTTTCAATCTTTCAATTCCTTGAATCAACGAAAGACAAAACAGAGGGATGAAAAGCAGAATTCAGGAGAAAATTGCAACAGTTTTGTGAATATTTGAAATATGTTTGGTATTATGAAATACTACAATCAGCTTCTCTTGCCCGAGCGCGCGTTTGCTGGTGGAGCGTTGCGTGGCCTTGCGTGGAGGGCTTTTACATTCAAAATATCCATTAAACATGAGTCGCAGACAAACGCAAAAATCAACATTACTCAAAAATGCTTATCTAACATATGACAACATGTATAACATTGAATTCGTCTTTTTACGCTCGTCATGATGAACTGAAAAAATATGTGTAGTTCCATTTGAAACAACAAACTTACCTCAAATATCTCGTAAAATAAAAGTGATAAAATATAAATAAATGAACTTATCAATTAGCCCCATTCCCTCATATACTTTCGTGAACACTGGAAAACTTGAACCGTTCAAAAGTTACAGGAGGTGCTAGAGTTACGTGACTTATCCTGTATATTATGTATAGTGTACTATTGTATTTACAAGTACATGTGAATGTTGTCTTATAATGTTTTTCGAAAAGTCAGAACTTTTCTGTGTACAAAAGCTCGAAATTACGCATTTTCAGAACCGGTAAACGCAACTTTCTCAAAAACAGGTCCAAATTTTTTCTTCAAACTTTTCCAACGGATAATTCAAATGGCATTGTTTAAGATGACATAAAATTAATCGTTCTCGTGGTTTTCTAAACAGGGAAGGCCGCAAATGCATTGCATTACATTACATTGCATTGCATTTCTATAGATAATTTCTGCCGGCGCTCCTACTTTATTTTGGGAACACTAGTTGTGCAATGTTACTCGCTGAGCAGCGTAGTAACGCTATCTCGTGGAGACACTCTTCTCCAGGCGCTAAGCCCCACCCTTGAAGGCTGCCAGGCTGCAGCCTTCGTTTGCCGGTAAACCCGTGCAATAAATGCATGACGTCACGTCTGCTCGTTTTACACAGGCCTTATGGCGGAATGAAGTGGGAGCCTAACGCTTTTCTCCTCCCCGTCAACAGCTTCAAATGCGTTACGGACGGCCGTTAACGAACTGACAAAGAAAAATTTTGATATGATTGTTATATAATATAATTCAGAAATCCAGTTTTAATAAATAAATACATTTATAAATATATGTTTGTATTTCTTTTGGGAGGCAATTTCTTTAAGAGATGCTCCGCCTTTCAGCCTTTAAGGACGAGCCGGGCTCGCTATCGCCAGTAATATGCACATTTCCAACGATTTGTAAACTATATTGTATTCGTGAGTTAAAGTGTTTCAAATGATTTCTTATGAAATTCTTCCTAAACTGAAGAGATTCCTGTGAAAAGGAGTCTCAAATTTCACATTTGCAGTGACGTTTATACGCCATTTTCTTAAAAATAACTCCAAATTTTTCAACGAAATTTGACATGTAAGATGAGATTTGACTCTGCTTTAATATTCTTCAAGTAATGAAAAAAGGATCTTATTTATACAATTTGACGGTTTTATTTTTATTTTTCGGTTAATGTTTTTTCTGTACAAGTATACTCTTTTCTTTCGTAAATAATAAACAATTTACATGTTTCTGGAATGTTTCTATGCTTCTGTAATGCATTTTTTAAACCTAGAAAGCACATTTTCAAATCAACTTTTGAGTGCTTGTTGCGGCTCAACCATTCAGAACATCCAAGACGTTTATTAGACAAAATATGCTTAATATTGTCTTGAGAGCTTATTTTCCAATTTTCCAAGATTCCTCCCCGGACAACCTATATAAAGACGGAGGTGCGTTGATTTACAGCGCAATAATCTCTGAATCTACTGAACCATTAGAAATGAAACTTTTATGATAGCTTCCTTTAACGGTCTGGAGTACTGTAGGCTATGATTTATAACCATAAACCTTAATATAATTGCAAAAAAATTGTTTTTCAGGACATTTATCACCTAGCTTTACATCACAGATTCGAGAGTGCATGCCAGTAGTTTACCTGTGCGCCAATAGAGGGTGACGTCTACTACTGATTTTATCAATGCACAGATTTGTGTATTTAGGGGACTGTTTGTTTATTTTCACTGCCAATTGTCTAATCCGAAATAATTCTGAGTTTTCCTTCACTATATTTATAGAAGTAACTTAGACATTGATTTTAATTAGGGTAGGCGTGAGTGCATTAAGTGTACAAGAGACGAAATGTTTGGAAGATATCATTTTCTGATGGATGTGGTTAATATTTTCGGAATAAGGTATGAATGCATCCATGTTTAGTTGTAGTTAATTAAGCATAATTATTATGTTGCAATGCGGCAAGTTGTGCGGCAAGTTGTGCGAGCAACAGTGCCGGTAAAAATATATTATGAATTATTTACGTGTTATGCTGAAACAAACGGATGGATGCATTTTTTAGAGGTATTTTAATATAGTGGAGAGTGAAAGCTTACCTTTTGAAGGAATGATAAATTGATAAAAGTTCGGCAAGAATATAATGTATAGTAAAATGGCAGTATAATTAAAGTAAAACAGTATTGGTAAATGGGTATTTAAAGGAATTTAATGTGTGACAACGTTTTCAAGGTTTTAATTTTAGATAATAGAAAAAGTTTTGTGAAGAAGATCCACTATGATCTCGGATTTTTGGAGATGTTATAATTGTATAAGTGATTAATGGCTCCTTTCCGCCGGAAACAATTTATCAAGGATCCTTAAACACGTCCTCGAATTTAATTAAGATTAGTTTATTTTTAAACGCCAATGCGATAAGATCAATTTCAAACTTTTCTTTATAAATTCGTGAGAAGAAATAATATGGAAAAGAATAAGTTTTATAATATGGCAATCGATTGAAAGTATTGATATAATTTATAAAAATTCACAAATAGAATATACATGAGTACATGCATTTTACTTTTTAGTTCAGATTTATTTTATTATTTTCAGTTATAAAGAGAAAGAAGTTTGGAGTCGGGAACACCTATAGGATTAAAATTTAAATATGTTTAGTGAGAAAGTGTTTTAGTAAACACGGAAGACCGGGTATTTTCTGATTGGAGCGAGACAGAAAGAGGTGAAGTACAGCGGAAGGGATATACCGACGGACGGATACAAGAGGGACTAATTTAGAATTTACTAAAATATAATCAACTATCGATTTTGTCCCTCGGGAGGACCACGCATCTTTGTGTTTGAGAAAGCTGTTTGTGATTTTTAATTCATTGTAGGTCGCAAAGTTGATTAGTGTTTTACCATTTTAGTCCTGTGACCTTTGGTCATTACATTCTATTATTTTTTCTACATGCTGGTTCCCAGCTCTTGCATTAAAATCCTCTGCTACGATAATATAGTCTCTTTTAGTCACAGATATAAGATGTTTCTGCAATGTATCATAGAAAGTTAAGTTTTCTTCCACTTTCCCCTCTTTAGGCGCATATCCCTAATATTGTCAGATGACCTCTAGTAGTTGTCAATCGTATATTTATTATTCTTTCAGGTCTAAAGTTGTAGCTATGATTTTTATTTTTCCAGAACCTTTTTAACATAAATGCTACACTAGCAGCTGCTCTTGTATGTAGGTCATTCAGTAATTAAAGAGACAAGGTGGTATGGAGAAAGAACAATTGGTAGGACAAGTTTGATAATTTTATGACTTTAAGTTGGTATCACTGGGATGAGCCCTGACTATCTGGGTGATCAGAATTATTGTGTTCATAATCTCAAAATTATGTTGAACGATGGCGAGTCAACTTGAAAATTCTACATTGGTTGAGCAACGTTCTGCGATTCTTTTTTTATTTGCTGAATGTGAAAAACACCTAACATATACTCTAGAATGACTAAAGTGTATGATGAAAGATGTATGAACCGCGGGAAGTTTTACAAGTGGGTAGAACAATTCAAAAGTGGTCGATACCCAGTGACTGACGAACACCGTTCTGGCCGCATCTGCAGGAAAAATCATGTTGTAGGTGTGTGGGACACTGTAGGTACGTTTTATTGTGATTATCTCGATGACCAGCGTACAATAAACAGACAGTACTACACAAATAAGCTTTTGAACAAGGTGAAGACAGCCATAACAGAGAGACGTCGTAGATCTCAGAGGAGAGGTGTAATTCTTTAGTAAGACAACGCACGTCTGCACACTATGCAACAAAGCAGTGAAATCATCGACCAAAGGGGTTGGGATTTATTGCCTCAGCCCCAATTTAACGCTATCTGATTTTCATTTTTTTGTTCCACTGTGGGAGGTATTACGTAGGAAGAAGTTATAGGCTAACGATGCTAAAAATTTTGTGGGAAACTGGTTGAAACACCAATATAAAGAGTTCTTTGCAGCAAGTGTTTAAAAAGCTGGTAACCAGTTGGGACAAGAGTATAAATGTTGATGAGAATTATATTGAAAAGTAGGGAAAATCTTGGATTTTGAAAATAAACGTTTATTTCTCCAGACGAATTTATCTCCTTAATTATTGAATGCCCCTCGTATTTTGTTGAACCCCGAATCAGCTGAGCCTTCCAGTTTCTTTTTTATTTTCGGCTATTACACACACACACACATACACACGTGTATATATATATATACATATATATATATATATATATATATATATATATATATATGTATGTATGTATCTGCATTAAACCTTTTAAGTCCCATCATTAACTGGGTCTCTTTATGATTCAAGCCTCTCACTTTCCAGGTGGCGATCTTCAAATGTTCCGCAATTCCGAATTTTCGTTTAACATTATTCTTAGTAGTGGTCGTTTTAATGTTATAAGTCCGGCTATTCTCTTGAATATTATCAGTAATTTATGTTTACTCTGGTTGTGTTACGAGCGCCACGCAAAGTAAGATTGCTGGTGGGGCTGCCACCTCACTGCCTCCAAACCTGCAGGGCAATTTATTCGAATTGCTCACTCTAGACGCACTGCCTTCTGTGTGCCTATGAGCTGCGTCTATCCATTTGGGAAGTCATTTATTGCTTCTCTTATAGTACTGAATAGGAAGTTATCC
Source organism: Teleogryllus oceanicus (assembly GCA_964035755.1). Taxonomy (NCBI): domain Eukaryota; kingdom Metazoa; phylum Arthropoda; class Insecta; order Orthoptera; family Gryllidae; genus Teleogryllus; species Teleogryllus oceanicus. Next base: position 50,021,870 of record CAXIVR010000002.1, on the reverse strand, counting down.
TTTGAGAGAAAGAAGGTGCTCCTTTGCACACAGTGTATTCGTTCCGTCGCATCGAGTAGCTTCGGTTGCTTGGTTGGTTGATTGGTTGGTGATTCCGGGCGCATCAATACTTAGGTCATGATTCCTGTAAGTGTAGTGCATGTTTTCCCACGGGAGATAGCTGTGATCTTCCCCCGCTGGACGGTGAGATCCGGCGCCAACCTACCGCCGGCTAGCGGGGTTTTCCCCTAACCAGGACTCTCCCACCAGCGGGGCGCGCGCCAGCCGGGACAAGCTCCAGAGACTAAAGGTCTGACTATTAATAAGAGATTAAATAAAAGATATAGAGAACGTGCGCTAACGTGGTCGCCTGTTTACTACTATCGTCTGTTGCCAGAAATAAAATGCAATACACTTCGAATAATATTGCAATTTTTTAATGAAAAGCGGTTACGTGGTGGTTAAACGGACCACGCCCAAATGTGCACTGGAAGTCTCGCTGCACTAGCGCTCGGCTATTATGAGCAAAAATTCGCTGTCAAACCGAACTGCACAATTGTGTGCCGGGTCTGAAAGGGCTAGGGTTCGGGTCGCGACTGACACCTACCTAGGTAGGGTCGATACTGGCTACCTACCTAAGTAGAATTCCGTCGCTGTCTGAAGAAGAATCCTAGTACTCGGCTGCTCCGATCGATACTTTTCCGCGATTTATTTTATCTGTACGGGGCGAATGCAGGAGCAGTTCCCTAACAAACGGGCCACAGACCGCGCGAGATCTTTCCTTCCGCTTCCTTGTTCTATCCTCGCCTCTTAGTTACGCACACTTACACTCGCATGCCGAGATACCAGTCGGGACCTTAGAGCTTATCCCCACTGGAGCGGTGCCCCCCTAGTGGGAGGTACCTGATTAGAGAAATATCCCCAAGCCCACTTGTAGGTTGGCGCCGGATTTCGCCATCCAGGGCCGAAAGATCACTGCTTCCTCCAGGAAATAAACACACACTACACTTTTGGAACTAGTGACCATGGCAGTTGAGGCGCCGGGAATCCCTAATCAATCAATGGGCTACTGAGGCGGGTGGGCGTGGCTGTGCGCAGCTGGGCGCGCTGGAGGACCCGTGCGTGGTGCGGCGCGTGGGCGCGTCGCTGCCCGCGCTGGCGGCCGCCGTGGCGCGCGAGTGCGCCCGCCTGCGCAGCGCCCCGCCCTCGCCCCTCGTCGCCCGCCAGCGCTAGCGCCCCCCCGCCCGCCCCGCCCCGCCCCCGACCCTCCACTCCACGACGTTTCGTTCTACAAAAGGGGCTTCATTCTTTGGTTGATTAAATTCATCTCAGAGTATTGCCTTGTGTTGTTCTTTCTTGCAAAAGACTTCAACACGCTCCGTGGGCTTTTCTAATCAAGGCTCTTAGATGCAACAAGAATGTTGAGAGTTTCCTCAGACCCTCCGAAATGAAGGGTTGTACCGACCGCTCGTTGTTAAAGCTCATGGCGTATTTGTAAGCGCTGCACTCTCGACCTGCGAGGGCCGCCGCGCTCGGTTACAGTTCAGTGTCAACAAAACCAGTGCTAGATTCACTAGTGAATGTTCAATTGTGAAGCGAATTGAGAGTTTTTTCTGGTAATTACTGGTGACATATTACTATCTTCACGAACATTTTATGTTAGCCAAGTGGGGTTTGGTTTCCAGCCTCAATTATTCCTTCCTCAAGAGGGGAAAACTCCAGAATAATACTTCACAGGATCATTTTTTTGTGCGAGTACGGTTTTTCAGTTATATTAGTGATTGTGCTATCGGCATGAGCCTTCTCCCTGGATCTTCACTACTTGGCGCCCGGCTTCGTCTCTGACTTCTCTTGGGGCCCTTCGGCATCAACGCCCGCCCGGTCTTCCGCTTGAGGGCTGGATTTCACCCCGCAACGCTTCTGGGATTAACAAACACTCGACAACGCTTCTGGGATTAACAAACAACGGCACTTATAGCCTAACTCGGACAAGACTATCTGGGAACCCACCACCGGATACGAGTAAGTGCTACGAACTCGACTGGTTTCAGTAGCCACGCTTCTGCTGAAGGACAACGCCGCACGGCTGCAGCAGCAGACGGCAAAAAATGGAACCAACAAAAGCCACTTGCCGATAAGGCCCGCCATAACCAGGAAACAATGCACGACGACCGGCGAAAGAATGATCTCACCAACACGAGCAAACAAAAGAGGACGAAACTGCTACACGATGCCCGCGGTATGCCGTGGAAGAAGTGAACAAGTACTCCGCGGACACGCAACGCAAAGGCAAGGGCATAAACACTGCCAAGGCTGGACACCCAGGCGAGTTGGTGAACGAATTCCCTACAAAATATGCCCCCACCACCCATCCATTGCCACTTCCTACCATTCCTATGAATAACTTCACGTTGCTTCAGGACCAAGAAGGCAGAATCACAACCTTCCGGCACAACAAACAACCATGACAACACACATGACGCATATGACAAGAAAAACCCCATCAGACTTGCGTCCGGATCAAAACCTTGAATCGGAGTTTGGACCTCAACAAGACTATGGACTGTAAGATGGTCTTGGACCTGACGGTCCAAGTGGTCCTGACACTGATTGTACAACCGAAGACAATGACTGACTACCATAAAGTAGGACAAAGACTCGAGTTTACTAAACAGGATAGCAACATACGGAAACCAACTTCTATCACCGTACAATAATTACTCATACAGAAAAGTTTGCTTTTAAAGGATTACCCCCGAAACTTAACACACAGGACCTACTGAGTGACATACAGCATCCATTTATACCAGCTGTCAGAAATGAAAAAGATGGAGCACGACGAAACTATTACACATCTACTATACGTATATGAGACGGACGAGAACTTGATACCGACAATAAAGGAAACCATCATATACGTGTCATACTATAGAATTAGGATTGACTCTTACAAAAGCAATAACAGGATCCCCCGCTGGAACAGGTTCAACAATACAGGGAACACCAAGAATCATTGTTCCAGGAAATGGGTCTGCGGCAAATGCGCAGAATCACACGACAGCGTATTCTGCACCAGCAGCCTTATCAGGGGTGACAAATGCTCACAAAACCAGGAAGCTTCCTGGCCTGGCTGTGCAGCTTTCCAACTCTCCAAAAACTCCCGACTACAAGCATCGCTAGACAGACAATCCGCACCAACCAGCCTCCATCAGACTTCTCCCTTCCCCACACTCGACGGCAGAGCTTTTCCAAAATTTAAAACAACAATATTACCAGAATTAACCAGACAATAAAAAAATATTAATATTTATAAAGGATCCGAGGACATACGAATCTACTGACTTCTGCGATCAAAATATGCGAACTGTGTAACACAGTCAGAACAACAGACAACACTACCTGAGACTAGCACCCTGGAACACACATGGCAGGTTTTACGACAAAAAACTTCCATCAGGGCAGTCATACTTTGTGTATTCTGTCTTTTGATTGTGATCGCTAATAAGCTACTAGTTCATGCGACCGTTTAAATAAAATATAATAAAAAACCACAACACCATTTATGATACAGAAGATAATACAAATCACATCAATACAGAAATTAAAAATATGAACTATTCTCCGTTCACTCTAAGAAAAAAGTGGATGTAAACATTGGCACGTGCTTTGGGATGCTTACCATTGGTTAGTTGACACGTTACAACCTCAGGCGTGTTCATGTGCAGAAGGAAATCAGTTTGCTATGTAGTGGCTCATATCTCTAACCATGTTAAAATTCCAGACGAACCTTACAATCTATAACTCAGATTCCTAAATAAGAAGACCCTTGTTTCCACGCCTCCCCTTCTGGAAGAGGAGATATCGATGTCGGTGACAGTTATGTGTCCAGCGCCTGCTTGGTATCAGCTCAAACGGAAAAAATGAATTCGGAGATTCAAGAGGCGAACTGTACCCTACGCACTTGGCAGCAGTAACTGGAGCTGTTGATTTAGTTAGAACTGATGACAGACGCAGGTTCGGTCACGCACGGTGGAAGGCTCATGCGAAGCCGAGCAGATCAGTTTAGAGATTTTTGTCAAGCAGTTCAAAACGTTCGCTTGAAGATGTCGGAGACCGGTGCAAGTCCTCCCATAGTAAAACACTGCAGTGATAAACTGTTACGGAGTGGTGAAAAAGTGTGATATCGAACGTTTTAAATACATTTTCATCGCTTTCCAGAACTTCTAGAATAATGTAAAGTGACGCCAGAACGCTGGTGTAGTGCATAATATTAGAGGAACAGAGGATGTAGGAGGTAGATGGCTTCAGTGACAGTGTCGTGGACGAGATAGTCATCGCCGAAGTTTCCTCTTCCAACACCGAATCATGTGCTTCAGACGTGCAAGGAATTTAACCTCTTCCTGAAGCAGAATGATCGTAAGTAAATTCTTTGCGTGAGATTTAAGGGTGAATACTAGTTAATACAGTCGAAATATTGTAAATTTGATATTAATATTCACTTGTTCACTTCATTCTCGTAAATATTTCTTAAAAAGTTTAACTTCACATACTGGTTGATTAATTAGTTTTACTATCACTTAGTTTCTGTTAATGTTTGTAAACATGCGTTTGCGGAGCTATTAGAAATGTTAATATTCGATGCTGATCTGCATAAGTCGTGTTCCCTTTTTGAGCGACTACTGACTACTGAGTGCGCGTGGTCGAAAGTAGTGCGAGCGAAGTCGGCTATTGAGAATCGGAGCAAGGCGGATGAATACTTCCGGTTTCTTTACATCAGTTTAAGGCTTAAGTTTGTTTACATCAGCGAACGAAGAATGGATCTAGTAATCTCTCAATTAAATAATTCAAGTGGAGGCACATAATACGCTAGCTTCTCTTAATTTGGTTTCAGAGAATCACGTTCAACAATGGATTATTTAATATAGAAACAGAGTTTTAAAAAAGTAATGTAATTGCAGTTACCACAGATACAGAGGAAGATTATGAAATGATATGAAAAAAATAGAGTAGTAAAAATAATAGAGAAACTTAATCCAAAGAGAAATTATTAAGAACTTTCTAAACAACAGAAGTATTAGAGTTAGAATCAATAAAATCCTCTCAACCAGTGCAAATAGAAAATAGCCTTCCCCAAGGTTCGATTTTAAGTGTTTCTGATCAGTATTACTGATGTGCTTCAAACAATCCACAAACCTGTTAAGGGTTTTTGTTTGTAGATGATTGAACTGTAATCTGCAATAGAGTTCGGCAATGCATGACACAGGTCGTATGGAATAATTATATGAATAATTATGGGGATAACTAGCGTACCTTTGCGAGAACTCACGCATATTAACCCCCCCCCCTGTTCCGTATTTTACCATTTACATATTGAGCCTGTATATATATTTTTCTTGAAGACCAACTTATCCTCCGTTATTTATTCTACATGTCTTCTTGTAATTGATAACAATACAAGACACCCTTATCAACATTAACTATTCTTATTTAACGTTGTTATCGAAAAGAAAGATCCGATCGTGTAATTCAATCGCGTAGAATATCAAGTAATTAGTTTAATTTCACAGACACTTGCAGATTCTACAGGCTCTGAACAGGCAGGGTAGAATCGAGAAGCGTCGAACCAGCAAAACTGTAATAGAATGTTCAAGATGTCCTCTTATTGATTACGATGTGATGAACGATTCTTTCAAGCCGTTAGCCTCAATATATTAGTTGTTAAGGCCCTAAAACGCTTTGTTGAGGAGTTATTTAACGATATAGATTAAAATATCCGCCCAAGTGCTGCGGGTTGCATTTGACACGAATGCATTTCTTTTAAACAAATCTTTCATATTTTTAAAGTCAACGTGCAATTCGTCACGTCTCCATAAAATTTTCTGTATTTATAGACCTCATTTATAAAAATTGGTGGCCTGTGAGAGCTGCAATTGGTATGTACACTACTATACAGGAATGTAGGAGACAGGAGGCGATTGGTTTGGACAGACAGGGTATCTACTTTCACATTACTTTCTCAGAACATTCGAGAAAGTCGCTGCGTTATGACTAGTTGGTCCGCGCAGTAACATGACAATTACTTTTTTTTTTGTTTATTATAGTCGCATCAACCAAAGGTTCTTAGCGACTTTTCAGTATTTTTACATATTACACTTACTTTTACTTTTACATTACATTCACCCATTACCTTATATTTTATTAAATATATTAATCTTTTTACAGAATCTTATAATTTGCTGTTGATAGGACTGGAATATTAACTGCTTCTAATTGTTGCTCCGGTGATACCATCTTTTTCTTCCTGGAACTTAGGTAAACGTTCAAAATAGAGATACCGTTAGTTCAACTTTAAAAAAGTCACAGAGGGTGAGGGTAGTTTGTGAAACAGGTGTGCGTGTGTTAAATTAGTATGTCCGGGCAAAGTCTGGATGCACTCCTTGTTCTCGCCTAGTCATTTGTTCATCTAGATACACTGAAAGAAATCTGATTGGTTTTATGGAGGTGGCTGGCTTTGTATTTGGTCCATTTTTGATTCCAGTTAGTCAACATTCTTTTGTTCATAAATTTAGGATGTCCAGTTGTGTGTTAACTAGGATGAACTGTATTGTCTTGTTTGAGGATTCCCAAGAAAGAAGCCGCAGTGTTAAACTCTTGAGTAACGTTTTTTTCCAAGGATGTGGGGATCCAGGCATATGAGATATTTTTTCCCGTTAATGATATCTGATAGTAGAGTTCAGTGATTGTTTGTAAGATTTCGCATTTGCGCTTACTGTGGTTTAACTGGAGTAGAGTGCTTGATGAGTTAGTTACAATTGAGAAAAGAGGGTGCGTGAGTTCTTTGACCATTTTTAAAGCCTGCATGTTTCCCATATAAACCCGTAGTTGTTAGGCTTACGTGAGGTTTGAATGTATACAAGTGCTGCGGTCGCGGTATAAAATTGGCTTCGGACCTCTGTCTTGAGAATGGGCTTGATATCGATAACAGTGTATGACTTGTATTTTCAGCAAAATCATTAGAAAAGATTTCCTGTATTCTTCTGAGAATGAACTTTCTCAAGTTTCAGTAAAGACAGGTCAATTTTGAATTCTTGAACAGCCAGGTTAAATTTTTGCTTGGGCGGTGTTTCTCAATCTGAAGTTGAATATTAGTATTTCGAAGGTTTCCCTTGATTTTTAGATATAAGGGAATGATTGATTTATGTTTCTGAAGACCCGAAGGTATGGTGAAACATTGTTGTTTAAAATTGGATTGATAGACGGAGCTTTAATTGCATATTTATGCCGAGCAATTGACGTCAGATTGTAGAGATGGCTCCTTGGCTTATAAGTAAGCTACCAATAGGCGTGGTTCAGGCATCCTATCATAAGCGGAGCCTTGATTGTGTAAAGTGTCTGGCTTGCAAAGAACACTTAGGCAAAGCTGGTTGTAAATGATAGATCCATAGTCAATCTTACTTCTGATAATTGTTTTATAAGTAAAAGCAAGATGTCTATTCGCCCCCCAGTTGTTGGATTAAGATATTTGGAATGTTAACCGTTTTACAGTTGTCAATCAGTTCTGAATATTTTGTTTCCAGCTCAATTTGTTATCAAAGTATAGGCCTAGGAGTTTAGTACAGAGGACCTCAGGTAGGACATGGGAAACCAGTAAGAGATGCGGCAAAGTATGGTGCCTATTCCTTGAAAATAGGATACATTGAGATTTTTTAGTGGAGAATTTAAATCCTGACTTAAGGGAAAATTCGGAGAGTTTGTCGAGAGCTTCTTGCATGTACTTTTGAGTGTTCAGCAGATTATTGCCTTTACATAGAACAATAACAATTACTTGTTAGTGATTAGGACATTACGTTTGCTAACCAGCACAGCTTGTAGGATTTGACTCGGACCTGAATTTTACTTGGTCATGACCTATTCAGGGCGGTCCTGAGGTCCACTCAAGGTTCTTTCTAAATGATTACCAATATTTACTGGCTTTATTAACATTAAATATTCGTCAAAAACATCCATTTGAAGCATGAATCTTGCCATGCCATCTTCATCTCACTTCTGGACATAAGACCATCTACAATATAAAATATATTAATTGAACAGAACCCAATGGAAATAGATAATAGCCACTAAAGGGCTAAAAAGAGCATTCTTAACATCCTCTAACATTAAACAGGTTAAAACTACAGTATTGAAGGTACAAGGAACAAAAGTACATTTTGTCGTACTAACTCAGTTGTAACTTGAAAAAGTATAATTCAAACGATGCGTCTCTCGTGTTTATATGCATTTATTTCCATTGTCAGAAAGAGTAGTGATTTCTTACTTTTAGAAATGCAACGATCATGAATAAGTTTAAATGTTACTGTTTTTACAGAACATAATACAGAAAATCAAGAATAATTTCACACAAACTTACCTTAATTACATTTGAAATCAATAGCTTTCATTTTTTTAACACCATAATCAGCGATTAAAACTACTTGAAGTATAGAAGTGTGTTTGTTAGTTCTAAGTTAAAATGTATTCCCTTCCTTCAATATATTTTTCTGTCATAAAAATATCATCTACATCCTACAATCATCATGACCAACAACAGTGGTATGAATTCAAAGAATTTTGAAAACTTTGTGTTGCTATTTTCCGCACTGGCAACGCCTGAAACGAAGCGCGCGAAATGTGAACTTTTTGTCTTTTTTTGCAAATTTCGGAAATGCAGAGTGCGCCGAAAATAGGGCCACCACCACTATCTTTATAGTTCTTTTCTACATACGCGGATAAAAATGAAATAAGCCGTTTCTGAGAAAATTGTTTAAAATTATTTTAAAAGAGCCGTTTGGACGTTTGATACAGCGTTGGATTCAGGGTCGTCATCGCGTTGTAAGTCCACATTTTTAAGTTTCACCCTGGAACTATGAGAGCATTTTGAAAAAACATTGAATTTGTTTTGGAAAAAGGACTTCGTAGCGTACAATCTATATTAAATACGAATCAAATGCCGTTTACTGATTATAAACAGGCCCATTTGTTTAGAAGTTATCGGTAATGTAAATTATTTTATTTCAATGCTACCATCCATTGAATTTTCCTACAAGTATGTTTTGGGAAATTTTGCCTTAATATTTTTTACCTTAAGTACTAAATGTTTGTGCTAGGTAAATATACGAATGGAACTATACTAACTGAGTGGGATCTGGAAGTATTATTTTTCCGACAGTGAGGAAGTTCCGCCCGCAGATAGGGTGGGGTGAAGGGGATACGAAGCGGAGGAGCGGTGCTGGGGCTGGCAAGTGGAGGATTGGCAGGCCACCAGGAGCGGTGGGTGCGAAGGAGCAGCCTCTGCTGGGAGAGCCCAGTGTGGCGCTTGGTGGCGGTGCGGGGTGGAGGCTGCGAAAGCCGCGGCGCCTGGCAAACTTCGGGGCCGCGTTTTGCGCCGCCCGCGCCATCGCGCAATCTGCAGCGCGTCGCGCACTCGCCCGCCCCTGCCCTCGGCCTGCGCCGCCCCTGTCCTCGGCCTGCCCCTGCCCTCGGCCTGCGCCGCCCCTGCCCTCGGCCTGCCCCTGCCTTCGGCCTGCCCCTGCCTTTGGCCCGCCCCTGCCTTCGACCCGCCCCTGCCCTCGGGCCTGTGGCGCCCCTGCCCTCGGCCTGTCCCTGCCCTCGGCCGCCCGCCTTCGGGCCCGCCCTGCCCTCGGCCTGCCCGCCCCTGTCTCGGGCCCGCCCCTGCCCTCGGCCTGCGCCGCCCCTGCCCTCGGCCTGCTCCTGCCCTCGGCCTGCCGCCTGCCTTCGGGCTGCCCCTGCCCTCGGCCTGCCCCCTACCCTCGGCCGCCTGCCTCGCCGCCCCCGCCTTCGACCCGCCCTGCCCCCGGCCTGCCGCCCCTGCCTCGGCCTGCTCCTGCCCCCGGCCCCCCTGCCCCCTGCCCCCTTCGGGCCCGGGGCCCCGCCTCGGGTGCCCCTGCCCTCGGCCTGCGCCGCGCCTGCCCCGGCTGCGCCGCCCCTGCCCCCGGCCTGGCCCCTGCCCTCGGCCTGCCCCCTGCCCTCGCTGGCCGCCCTGCCCTCGGCCTGCCCCTGCCCTCGGCCTGCCCTGCCCTCGGCCTGCCCCTGCCCTCGGCCTGCCCCTGCCCTCGGCCTGCGCTGCCCCTGCCCTCGGCCTGCGTCACCCCTACCCTCGGCCTGCGCTGGTGGCTCCCAAATGAGCGGCTGCAAAGAGGATATCTCAGAGACCGCACTCAATGTTAAACAGAGAAGCCTTATTTGCCCGACTTCCGGTGCCGCCATATGCAATCGTATTGATTTGATACAAATGAACAGCCAATAGCGTACAAGTAACCGGAAAATTTGAAAAAAGCAGATACGCGGGAATTTTAAACCTTTACTCCCCATATTTTCAACCATAGCTTTTCAAAACATTACAAAAATAATTGTAAGGATTTTATAAAGAATTCTTAACTACCATTGATGATATATTGAAGTCAGGTTCAAAATGGTCAGTAAATATAAGAAAAATCTACAATCTAAGGTTGTTGCAAACAACGACCAAGCCCCGAAGAAGCTACAACAAGGTTGTTGCAAACAACGACCAAGCCCCGAAGAAGCTACAACAAGGTTGTTGCAAACAACGACCAAGCCCCGAAGAGCTACAACAAGGTTGTTGCAAACAACGACCAAGCCCCGAAGAAGCTACAACAAGGTTGTTGCAAACAACGACCAAGCCCCGAAGAAGCTACAACAAGGTTGTTGCAAACAACGACCAAGCCCTGAAGAAGCTACAAAAAGGTTGTTGAAACAACCTTGTAGTAGATTCTTCGGGGCAACTTTTTATTTCTACTGATCAAGCCCCGTTAACCTGCCTTCAATATTCAAGAATTTTATAGAAGAAAAGTCAAATTATAACAGTAAAATCTAGTATTTATTGAGCATATTGACATTACACAATGTTTATAATTTCAATAGTATTAACAATTTTGTATTACATAAGGCAATAAGCACAGTACACCAGTCCAAATGCAACTTTACTTACTTATAGTCATGCCCAATTAATGCGAATACTAGGGAATACTACTTTATTACAGCGCAGACATTAGATGTATTGTAATGTCACATTTCTTAACAAATGAATGGAATTTCCCATTGTCAACCTTTGCTCAAAAAAGTTCATTATAACATAATATTGTTACATTTAAATTGTTAAATAAATAAATTAACATAATATTGTAATGTAATTTTTAAAAAAAACCTTCCAATTTTTTGGTTGTAATGTACTAAAATGAGATTTTGGGCCTTCTATTACATTTTTCGTGGTTTAGTTCTTCTTGGTACCCCACTATGTAGTACAGGTGACCAGAAATATGCAGGATCTAATGTTTAATGTAAAATGAAATAGATTATTTGATATTCACAATTTTATCGCATAAACAATGGTTATTTCTGGTATGAGTGGTAAAATTGGCATTTCTTTTTGCAAGTAGGAAATACTGCGATATGAGGTCGATATGCCGAGTAACACAATTCTGTGAGCAAAACAAATGACTTTCACTAGGTGCCATACTCTTAATTTTCACTCTTATTTACTTACACATTATTTTTATTCAAGTACACAAATCACTAATGATACTTTCAGATCAGTATTGGCTGATACTATCAGACGGAAGAATATTGTTTTCTTTGTTGCATTCGCAGATTTATCTGAACACTTCAACATCGTCTCACTTTTGGCACTAGTACTATAAATTGAATTAGAAATTGTTTTCTAGGGACGTCACGTTGGGAATTTGGAGAAGTATATTTTGCGTCATCACCCGAATGAAACGGCTCGCATTGGATTAAAGTGCAAAGAGATAAGTGATGCATCTGCTGTACAGCTGAGCGAAGAAAAAAAGAAAAGGAAGCGTGAATCAATTTCCATTAGTATGGATTCCGTGCGCGTAAAGGAAGCGTGTACAGATCTGATAACAGTCAATGGGAGACATTTCGATCTTCTTGAATACAGTGGTGGGGGGTTGCTTCTCGACCATATCCTCGAGGTATGAAACAAAAATTCACATGATTCTCCTGTGGTAGTCCACCGTCGAAGTGCCAAGGCCGACATCGCTCCTTCAGCTTCTGCAATGAGGGAAAAAAATACGTCAAGAAATACAGGGGAAATATATGTCTAAAAGTAGATACTGCTGCACGAGAGGATTACTGTCACAACTGTACACAACTTCAACTGTACCGTACACAAGGTATTAGTATTAGCATACTGTTAGCCCAGAATGGTAAGCTCAACATTCGAAATTTGTGTGTTTTTTATCAAGTCACACGTCTGAATACCTGAAGGAGGACATTTTAAAAACTTTGCAAAAATTCAACATTACTCCTTATATTTACACTTGTACCACAGATAATGCCAAAAATATTGTTAAAGCAGTATCACTTCTGAAAGAACTTACGACGGTGGACATTGACACAATAAATTGCTGCCATTGTTCAAATTTCTAGGGAGAAATCGAAATTGAGGAAACTTCTCTGAGCAGTTGTTCGTCAAATACGTCGATATTGAGTAGCGATAATGTTGACACCTCAGAAACTAATGTCCAGGACGTCCTGCGCGACAGCGGCGCGGGTGACCTGCCAGAGGACGACGACAGTGGGAGGGAGCTCCTTTGTCAAACCCCTTCCAAGAAGCAGTGCGTGGAATGCGTAATGTTGAAGAAGAGATCGGTGTCATCTGGGGGCATTGCGCCGCCCACATCCTGCAGCCCGCGGTTGCTGACGCCATTCAAATGAGCCCTTTACCCGGTTCTTTCATTCATAATGTGAGGAGCCTACTCAAATATATTCCAGCGCCCACAGTTATCTCACTTTTAAAGGGAACTGGACTAACGAAGCCTCTTATTGATCTTGTGACGAGATGGGGATCAACTTTTGATACGCTCTCCAGCGTACTGAAATTCAGAACAGCTTGCCGGACAATTGCAGATCAATAAAACTCCAAAGTGAAAAAATCATCTTCTAGGAAAGATAGCATTCCAAATCTCTCGGAGAGGGAATGAAACTTCGTCGAGTCATTCTGCGCTTGTTGGAGATTGCTAGGAGAGTTATGATAATTTTATAGGTGTTTCCACGTAAGAAAATACCCTAAAAATTCAACATGGCGAAGCTTCGGCAATGCCAACATCATCCAAATTAAACTAATTATGTATATGATATAGTCGCCCCTGGCTGCCAATTTGGGAACCAGATTGCGCGTGGGATCATGACAGTTGTTGGCAAAAGACTTTTACAAAAAGGTTATGCTTTGTTTTTTTTATTCTAGCATATACTAGTATATTCTAGTATATAATACTATATTCTTACTCTTTGTATATTATGCACCCACAAGACAGACTAAAACTACATATTTCTGCTTTCTAAACACATAAAAAATTATTGATATTTAAGAAACTCAATGTAAAAAACAAGCATTTATTTTCAATTTTTAAATTTCTGACCTCTAAAAGTAATGAATTTAATCAGGATTTTGTACATGTTCGTCTCTTATATTTAGAGACTCTTTCTAGCAATGAAGATCATTCGAACATTACAATAAACATTCACAAAGGATTTAATCAATAGCGAATAGTGACTTTCCTCTCCAAAATCCCAAATGCTGTAAAAGGTGTTCGTGACATTTCATAAATTCATGTCCATCGCTCTGTGCAAACATTAATCTTTAGAGCTTGTTGTACTTTTGGTGACGTAGTATGATGATGTAGTATATTTCCCTCTTTGTCACATAAAGAGGAAAAGGGAAAGGGAATACCCTTTAATAGTTTTCCCATTTCTCTTCATTTCTCTTCCTTACAGGACTCTTCGTAAATTTCTCGAAAGGATGGCAAGAATTAAAAGGGAAAATATATTCCTTATAGTTGTGATGTATCTCACTGTTGGTGCATTGTCTTGAAGTCCTTTCAGATCAAACTCACTACAAAAAATTATTGTATCAGCAACAGATTGACTCCAAATTTACCACAAGTCGCACCTTCATCTTTTGTTGCTTCCATTGCATATGATGCTTACCACGTTTATTGAGCGTTTAAACCTTCCCTTCTTGTACCTTTGCTAGCCTGGTAAAATACTCCTACTTTATCGTAAAAGAGAGCTCATTCGTCTGTATGTTTAAAATTGAATGATCCCAACAAATTTCTGGCCAACTTCAACATATGAGCTCCATCAAAAAGGCGTACACTTTTTTTACAGTCTTTGGGTGCTGAAACAGCTTTTCTTCGGAACACAATTCCGTTCCAATGGGACACCTGATTCTTCAAACATTTTGCATTTGCAGATATGCCATCACGTTACAGCCACACATTCTACATCTCATCAAAGCCTCGTAAAGGTACAGTATGACTAAATTATCTTATTATAGCACTTACCTCTTACAGCTCTTATTATGACACCAATTAACAAGCCTGTGGTATCTTCCAACCCATTTAAATACGGACACCATAAAACTAAATTTGGGTGCATACGTTTATCCTCTCGACAACCTCAAAAAACCATGCCTAATCCATATATCCAACTTCCATCCAATCTATACCTTTCTTCAATGACATCTTATCAAACATGAGGCAGCAATACAGTGGTCTCTTCTTTGCTTCCAGTTTTAATTGATGAAATGCCTGGTCAGTAAAGCTAGACTTTCTATAATCACAGATGACCACCTTCGTAACGTACTTGGATGAGGCAACTAAGATACGTCCTAAGAAAATTGTATGCCTTAGCAGAATAAAAATGAAATGTGAGACAAACTTTATTGCAGACTCTTTGTAATTCTATCCTCTTTCTTCTAACAACTCCTTTAAAACATCAGATAATATATATCTAAACATGGCAGTGCTGAAGGGCAAATACGCTGCTCTAGATCGGCAATGGTCTCTTGCTCCTGGAAATATTGCTGTTTCTCCTTCTTACTTTCTGCTGCGCAATCATCAGTTTCTTTTTAATTAATCTCACACTTCATTTGTGGGTAGATTGGGAGAATAGCTACCCCAGCTCCAAAGCCTCCTGTACGTATAAATCTCCGTAGCAACGTACTCTCATTAAGTGAACTGATTATTCGTATTTTCACGCTACAAATTTAATTTTATAACCTACAATTCTTTAACCAACGCATTTTTTACGAAATTTGTTTTGCCAACAACTGTCATGGCGACTGTCAGGGAACCTGACTTCACTTTGCTCTATCCATAGAGTATATACGTGAGCCATCTATATCTTATACGTCATTGAATGAAACGCGAAAGTGACGACGCTGCTTGCTTAAATGTACGCAGTGTCCTTTAAACGTACAGACTTGTTGAAATGATTTATTAATGTTGTTTTGTGACTTATAAATCGCAAAGGCATATGGTAAAATAATTTAATGTATAATTCACATATGAAATTGTAATTTTATTATTAATTAATTATAAAAATAAATATACTACATTCAATTAAATAAATTAATTATAAATTTAAAAACATTTGAATTCTCAGAATTAATAAAATCTTATTGAAACCGAAGGATAAATGAAATAGTAGAATGTTCATTTACTATACAACTAGCAAAAATGTTTTAGGGATTTATAAAATAAAGATGAAATGAAATGCAAGACAGAATAATTTTAATTTTCAAACAATACACAATGCAGTGAAAGAAAACTATTATTTGCTGAACTAGAAATATTTGTATCATAATGATTTTCAAAATATAACATCAACACATGATCACGATCAACAACATATCAAAGGAATGAACAAATCCATTATATGGAAATGATAAATTTTGAATTTAGTCAAAATTTAATAAATTAGACATTTTTATTGTGTGTTAGAAACTGTCTAAAATTTATTATTGTTATGAAAATGATCCTAAATTTTAGCTACCCTTAGGATTATTGTAATTGAATTTTGAAGCTCTTTTCACCGGAATCTATTGAGATCTCGAAAACCTTCATTCGAACTCATTTGAAGCACTTCAACTCACAAATGCAATAATGTATTAAAAATATCGATGGAAATGTGCATATTAACAGCGTGAATTACAAAAATTACATTTGTGTAATTTTAAAAACAAAATTATGACCAAAATGAACTTAATGTCACATTAATCAGTACAATAAGCACTATGTATTGGGAAAATTAGAAGTGAAAAATGGATCCATTTTTGAAAATGACGTTTGAGTGCTTCTGAAAATGTGGAATATTGATCTCATTTTCGCAGAAAACTGTTGTGTTTTCGAGTAACATTATTTGACATTATTTAAAGACATATACTCATACATATAATACTGTAAAGAAATCACCTCTAAAGTGTTACGACGTGAGAGACAAGTCTAATAATATAAATTTTTGTAATTTTGAAAAACAAAATAATAGAGCAATATGACGTTTATTTCATCATCTAGGGGCGTTTGGCACAAACCCTACTAAACTTTGTCGAGATAATCCTGATTCTGTAATTTTTAAATGCCAATATTGCATTATTGCAGAAAACTACTAAAATTTACAAAAATATGTGACCTTATTGAAAGAAATATTTATGCACATCACATTTTACGGGAAGGAAAAATCTCCGTCATCAATTTTGTAGTTGTAGGAAGGCGCCAAAAGAAATCCAAACTTTTGCAATTTTTGAAAATTCAGAGTTAACCGTGAAATAGGACCAATGCCAAGTGTATAAGTATATTTTACTCCACTCTTACAAGAAATTAAAAAAACAATTCGAGCCGGTTTGAAGAAAATTTTGAAAATGTCTGAGGAGCATCATGTAAAGTACCCTCAAATGTTAGAGAATGTTTTTCAACATTTCAAAGCGTTAACAAGAGCCAGATGGACAGGGGGTTTCTTCCATTTGGAAAAGATCGTACGTGTGATTTAGGCGCTAGCAGTGTTCAGAGACGGACGGAGAGGCAGACAGACAGACGGCAGACGCACGGACAGACGAACAGACGGACGTTCAGGAAAAAAAAGTTGTCGGTATCAGGGGACCCCAAAACGTGTATTTCCGTTGAAATGTCGAAATCGATTTTCAGCAGCATTACATAACTCTCTATACTACGTATATTACTTCGTATATTACTCCGATTTTTTTGAAAACTTCTCAACCTTTTGGTTTCCAAATAGTAGAACCGAAATATTACTTTAAGAGACTAAAACCTTGTCCTAAATAGCAATTTTCATAGAAAAAGTTTGAGCCGTCTTTAAGGAAATGGCGATAAGACGTTACTTTAAATGCAAACTTTTGAAGCTCTTTTAATCTCTATCTTCAATTTTGTAGTTGTAGGAAGACGCCGGAAAAAAATATTGCAATTTTCAAAAATTAGTGTGAGTTAGTAGCGAGTTAAGCGTGAAAATCGGTCCTATGCCACCTTTATAAGTGTACCTACATTACTCTATTCTTACAATAAATATAAAGAAAAAAATTGGAGCAGTTTTTAAGAAATTTTTGAGAATATCCGGGCAGTTCATGTAAAGCCAGATGGACAGGGCTTTATTCAATTTGGAAAAGATCGTACGTGTGGTTTAGGCGCTAGCAGTGTTCAGAGACGACGGACGGACAGACACAGATGGACGTTAAAAAAACACCTTTTCGGTATCAGGGGATCTTAAAACGTGTATTTCCGTTGAGATTTCGAAATCGATTTTCCGCAGCATTACATAACTTTCTCTTTACTACTCCGTATATACGTATGTATACGAGAAAGTAAAAATTGACTTTTTTATTTTTGGTCATAGATAAATAGTATATATTGTACGTTACACAGTCCGTGAACGGGCATGATTAACTCTACCCTCGATTTTAATAATCAAAGCATTTGAATCGCTACTTTTGTCACGCAGCCTGGGTTGGCCTTCGGAAGTGGCCCGGACTGTCCCAGCCACCCACTCCCCCGCCGCCCCGACAGGGCGGGCATATAGTTTATGACCCCCTCATGGACCGCCACGTACCGACGCCACATCGCGGCGCCGCGAAATAGACTCAAAAGACAGACGCCTTGCTTTTTTTAAGGTGAACCCGCCTCGCCCAGGATCAGTGGCTAAAAAATATCTCCTCCACTAAAAATCACAAAACATCTAAAAATGCCACGGCGCAGTCGGCACTTCCGAGTGGGATACCAAGGCAGTATTCTTTACACTTCGCACGGGGCATGATGCGTCGTACGGCACCGGGATTTGTCACAGGCACCCGGGCGAAAGAGCGATCGTTCAACCCTCTCATAAAATTGCAGGAGCTAGCAATTTGCAACGCACACATGCGCGTCGCCAAAACGATTCTTTTGTCCAAAAAATAACTTCAATGGTTGCCACGCTTGCAGCGGTGAACGCCGTTAGAGTTCAGCCAGTTCGATTTTCACGGTTAACTCTGAATTTTTGAAAGTTCCAAAAGTTTTTTCGGCGTCATCCTACGACAAGAAAATTAAAGATAGAGTTTATTCTTCAAATTGCATTTGTAGTCTTAGTTCTTTTATTAAGAACATTAACCTTTTAGTAATCTTCGCGCGATATTGCGTGCAATTTGTATAATTTTAAAAAATAAAAAGAAGATTCACTCAAAAAGAACTCAAATTTTTTTCTTTAAACTTTTCGTAGGAATAGTGATAAATGAACTCTTTGAACTCTTGTACTCTATATGACCTAAAATTTACAAAAAGTTCAAAAATGTAAATTTTTTTGGCATCTCTCACGTCGGAATATTTTCATTACCGGCAAAATTTTAATATAATTAATTTTAAAATTTTTTGAAATATGCCTTTAACATGCCTTTAATATGCACATTTGGCGATTTGTATACAATATTCCGTTTGTGAGTAGAAGCGCTTTAAATAACTTGTAATAAATTTTGTCTAAAACTCAATAGTTGTCTGTGAAGAAAAGCTTCAAATTTCGCACTTACAATAACATTTAAACCCCATTTTCATAAAATCGTCCCAAAATTTGTAAACAAAAATTTCCATACAGAACGAGGTTATTCTATTATATTATTATATCACTTTACTACCATTATATCCATAGTATACTATTATTATATCACTTCTATTATACACTTAAAGTATTATACTATTAAGACACCGATAAATTGAGCAAATGTGAAAAAGTGATATTTGGGCGGCGATAGATTGCAGCTGAGAAGTGGATGGGCCACGACCGAAAAGCTCTATCCGGCCAAAAAATTAAGAAACTAATTAATAGGAGAAAGTCTGTGCCATACTCTAGCACTACTAGTTTGAAAGTGTGAAAACGGGACTTGCAAATGGCAAATACCTCCGCACGAGACGTGCGGGGAAAACAAAAACCGTCCATCCAACCCGACGCGAGGTCCCTGGGCACTTCTAACCGCGTTGGCTCAGGGATATCTGTTAATTGGCTGCGGGCTGTGGGTCATGTGTGTCGAGGGGCGCAGCGACGCGGGGATCCGCCATCGGGACCACGCCGCAATTCCCGCGACGCGGCGAGGTACGTGGCCGAGCTGTAAAGGGTCTGGGTGGTCAGAGTTGATGCGGAATGGCGGGCGAGGCAAGTGTAAGGTAGAAAAACCTAAAGCCAACACTGACATGTCTTTTTAACCAATGTAACATTCATAATTTTATCATGCTTACAGAGGCTTATGAGCAACGTCGAAATAGATTCATGGGAGAGCAACACTTAAGTGACTTAAGAGCTTGCGGTTCGCAAGCTGCAGCTTACCGACAGCTGTCTTAGAAGCTTGATGTAAAGTTTATGAAACATTGAAAGATATATCCTAAATTAGAGGGCCGTTGAGTTTAACTAGAAAATTTGTAAAATTCCATTTTTGGAATATTCTAGTTATTTCATATAATGTCATAAAGGTTCTCGAAATCTCAGTGGTTTTCTATGAAATGAGCTCAAATTTCCTGATGTTTTGAAATTCTCAAACGCCATTTTCTCAAAGAATGTTTCATATTTTTTTTTCTTCAAACTTTTCACACAGATTGTGGTAATTGCTCTGTTTAAGATAACAAAATTATTTTCCTGTATTCTTTTGTTTTTCAAAAATTACACAATTGTAATATTTCTAACTACAATTTAGTTACTATGTGCATTTAAGCGATTTGTACAAATGAATTTCTTCTAAAAGTAAAAAAAAATCTTTCAAAAATTAAATTTAATTCAGTGTGGCTTAAAGCCTTTTCTTAAAATCTCAATTTTGGAAACCAAATGGACGACATTTTACTCTTCTATAATATTATTTAAGTAATATATCGCGTCTACGATTAGGAATCGAAAAAGAAACAAATTTTTAAAAAATTGTACTTAGGGTGGCGATAATTGGCAGCTGGCAAGAGTATGTGGCAATTCATTATATATAGCCCAGACTTGAGGAAATAAAAAACTAATACGAGCGTGCTAGTGTGTCATTCTACGGAATCACTGGTGCTACGGCTTCACTAGTTCTGTAATGCAGTGGATGTGTACTGTAATTCTGAGTGATTGGTGAACAGTTATATGGTGAGCAATGACTCCGAATTGATGTTTCGGCACTATGTTAATGTTTTTGAGGTGCTGGTTTAACCTGTCGAGGATTAGTGTTTGGAATATTTTGGCTATAACGGATAATATACTGATGGGGCGGTAACATGTATGACTAATTTGTATACAATTTCATTATGAAATTTGTCTTCTGATTCTAAGAGCGCAAGGAATCGTAAATTCGAGTAAAATTCGTTTTTATTTAGTAACTAAATTGATTGATCAATAGAAGAAATATGTTAACATTTCTATTTCTATTATCTTTTGAATGAACTAAAGGGATGTGCTTTATCATTAATGTTGTTTTTTATATTAATACACATACTTTTCCGATCAAATATTTCATTTCCGAAATTAAATAATTTTTCTTCTTTCCTACACATTTAAATTCCTTCTTTCACAAAATATGAGAATAATACATATTTTTGCCTGCTACATGAACAAACTTTGCGTGCGAAACTTTCGCGGTACAGTAATGGCACTAAATGCGATTTTGTAAATTGCTTGTCGTAGGCGCTTCAGGAGGAGCATTAGTTGTGCTGATGCATATGGGCCGTTATGGTAGGAGCCTGGGGTTCCGAGTGCCTGAAACACCTGGTTGGCTGCTTTAGAGCGAGTTCTCAACTCAATTAGTAACTTGTGTTTACTTTTCCGGAGTTGATGCTTGTTCACGTGAGCAATAGTTGCCACTTCGTCTTTAGCCTGGGCAAAGCAACGGCTAGCTAAAGTAACTTTTCGAGGTGGCACGTTATATGTGTTAGGCAAAATGAAAATGTAAGAATGTATCCGAAATATTTGCATAAAGAACAATTCAATAACATACATTTAAATTCTTTTACTTTTGTTGCACAATTGCATTTGTCAGTCAGCGTTCTAGTGAACGGAGGTTTGGAGGCCTATTAGTGTTTTGCCGATTTTAGAAGGCAGTTTTTCGTTATTTTACAATCATTTTTATCTCTACGTAGTTTTCTGTTTCTCTTTATTACTTATCACGTTCCGCTTATTATTACTTTGAAATTAATTTAGTAATAGTGGAGCAAATTTTCAGTATTTTTATTTAAAAAAATGAGACGACCTATTTAGATAGAGAATGTTCAACTTCCATCAATAGTCGTATACCAATAGGCGCAGGAATCGAATGACACATTCAATAAATATTTTTCCACTCTCTTTGTTTAGGTAAGAACTCTTTGATTGTTTATGAATTTTGTACTTAGAACCTTTCTTAAATTTAAGTGACACTTTCGTCTTTAAAATTTGCAAAACAATTCTACATCGTCATTGTGTTAAATCTCCTCCTGAAAACTTCGACGTTTTATTACTGCGAGGCATGCCCGTAATGACGTAAATTTCTTAGTATATATTGATGTATAAAACAGTTGTAGATTCGGATTAATATAGTGAAAAAATCACGTATTTCTTCGCGCGCGCGCACACGTACACACACACGCACACACACACACACACACACACACACACATACACTTGCACATACATACAAAAAACTGTGTCCCCGAGGAAAGGATTGCAACTACAAAAAATGTTCAAAATAGATATGACCTTGCGGGGAATTGGTCGGGGAAAAGAGCTGAATTTTCCCAAACAATAGTTTTAATACCATCAGCCACATTGTAAATTTGTAAAGATACCATTGAAATACTAAAGGAACTTTCGTCAATATATTATTCTTCAGAAAATTTTTGTTTATATCTGTTTTGTTTAGATCCGTAACATCTCAAAAGGTGTAGTTTAAAGCGACTGTAAAATCTACGTTAGATTTTAAATTTTCCTTTTTTTTAAAAAAATTTTTTAATTTTACAGTATCTAATTTTGTCAAATCAAAAAAAAAAAAAATTCGCATTTATCAAGGTTTCAAAAAACGCTTCTCGATATTCGTCTGAGCTAGTAAGGTCTAAAAGATAATTTTTAGGGGGTTAGCTTTAATCCTGCAGAATCTGAAGGAATTATTAGGTTTCCAGCTCTATTAATTTTTACATTTATTTGTGATGGGCGTGGGACTGCCCCTAAAATGTAATCAGGAAGGGCAAAAGCTTCCTACAATCAAGAGGATTTGTATTTCATGAACGGCTTCTCACGAATTTTTGACATCTGGTTTCAATTTTTTGACAAAATACATCCATAGTAAGACTACTTTTAAACGCGATACTACTTTTCGAGGTTCTACAATTTCTAATTTACGTAAGAATACATTTAACACAGCTTTGAATCTGTCATCAATTGACTTTTTTACCCATATGGCATATTTTTTACCCACGGGTAACTAGTGTAAGAGGCAAAAATGTATAAAAAGTCTTTATCTTTAAAAATCTTTAAAAATGTATATAAGTATTATTTAGATAAGCTGGTATACGAAGCTAATATTTTAACGATTAAGAACCCAAAAGTACTTGTTGTAAAATGTATATGACCCAAAAGGTGAATAATGGTGTAAAACACACTAAAACTCTAATTGAATTAAAGAACACGTAATACATTTAATAACTAGTGGTGCTACAGAACGGCACAGCCTCTCCCGTAGACGTTAACGTACACTTTCACGTAGTTTTCTACTAATACAAGAAAGTTTGGGTCATTCTGTAGTAGGTACCACTAAATCAGTATCAGGAGACCCCAAAACATGTATTTCTGTTGAAATCTCGAAATATATTTTCCGCAGGATTACATAACTTTCTCTATACTCTCTATATTACTCCGTGTATACTTATACGAGAATGTAAAAATCACTTACCTTTTCCATTAACATTTTAGTCACAACAAAAGTTATTAATTAAGTATTATACACATAAAAATAATTGTGAAACCATATAAATCATTATTATTAGGCACACAAATCACAGGATGAGGTGTGTCTCCCGTCCAAGACAACGTTACGGACTGGAAAGGGTCATTCATAGCTGAGCACCTCCGGACCGGCGATAGACGTGTTTGTACATGCTCCTCGGGGATCATGAGACCTTCAAGAAGAAACTAATACCGTTCTCACGTAACTGGAACATACTACTACACATAATCTAACAATTTTACTATTTCAATTCAGTCGAAAATTAATATTTTCCATATAATTGGCCAAAATTACACACTGGTGGCAGGATTTTCGACACTAGCTTGTCAGTTAGTGCGATTTCAACTGCTGTCTGGAGGAGAATTCTGGCTTCCGCATCAACACCGGGGGAATGTCGGAGGTAGGCCCGAACAAGCGGGCCACGGACCACGCGCGATCGTTCCTTCCCCTTCCTCGTCCCCTCCTCACCCTTTACTTACACACACTTATATTAACATGCACTACACTACCACATATTCCAGGAGACCGGTCGGGAGCTTAGAGCTTGTCCCAGTCCCACTGGTTAGAGATACCTGGTCGAAGAAAACCCCGCTAGGCGACGGTAGGTCGGCGCCGAATCTCGCCATCCAGCGGGGGAATATCACCGCCACCTTCCACGATGAAGCATGCACCACACTTTACGGGACTGATGGCCAAACATTTTTCATGATGTTCAATGCGTTACAAACCGATGCACATAATGGAAATAATTTTAGACTATTTCGAGCCGATTTCTGACTGCGAAAAGCATACTCTAATTGTGATTAAAAACTAGCGATAATAAACACAGCATTCTTTCCAATTTACCTATAAAAGGGACAAAATATTCAAATTAAATCCCCTAACTTGACAACACTGGAGAAATGTTGCGATTAATCAACGATTTCGTGCCGACTGGGCACAGACAACAGTGACAGATGTCAGAGGGTGTTGGTTTTGAGCAATTCAAAGAACCTTACTTTCTGAAATAGTTGTTTCTATTGTGAGAATTTCTTTGAAAACCTTGATGATTCTGGAAAAATATATCGATGTGAAATCATTGAATACAAAATATAACTGTTAATATATCGATGTTTCTAGTCGGAAATATCGTTTTTATGTCAACCCCAGATAGAGCTTTGGCCTCCTCGGGATCCTCAATTTGCAGCTGCGTTTTCTGACGCAATTTGGTGTGATGTGGCTTAGAGAACTCTTAGAATACATGGAACTGAACATTCTATCCAAGAAAATAAATGAGCAAATAGATGAAAGTAAATCCATTCGACGTAGATGAACATTATGACATTTCCATTTTTACTAGAATAATAAATATGGTAGTTTTCAGCACCTGGGGAATGTTTATGAATATTCCTGAAAACAAAGATTGGTAAGTGCTAATCGTTATATGTAGTCTACCCAAACATGTAATCATTGGCAGAACAAGGATGCAGGGGTTTTCCAGTCTAACTTTGTTAAAATTTATTGAAAACAATTACCACATAGCACCCTATTACAAAGGAGTAAGCGTGTTATAAATACGCATAATGGGCTCAGAAGAACAAGCGACTAACCCACAGTAGGTCTCATATATTAAGGGTTTTACTAGAAATTTTATTATAAAAGTCAATACATTTTTAACTTTTAAACATAGTACACTTGCATATAAGTTCATACTGGATTTTTATAACACATTACACTAAAGGTAATTTGTTCATTAGATCGACCACGGTGAAGTGCCCCAAAAATGGTTTAAATGAAACTAAAATCTCTGTTCATGTTGGTAAGAAACAAAAGCCCTTACCAGCCTAATTTGTTTAATAAAATAAGTACAGGCACTTATGGGAAAACCTTCGCAGGCAAGAGATTTTGAAGTTATTGAAGTTGATCGGTGATGTACCTTTTTCATTTATTGAATAGGAAGTAATTTTTTCGAGAAATCAAATGATATTAAATGTAACATATCTCACTGGGGATACAGACGAGTAATTAATAAAGAACTTCTGCGAACTTCATGGCAACTGGAAGCACTGGCTCTCGCCCAAGGCGTTGTACTGTTCAAATCATACTATTGTCAGCACTGTTTCTCTTCGGGTACGAGAGAAAACTGCCCCAACATATAATTTTGTATCACTCACTATTTATCGGTAAATGACTTTAAATGTAAACAATGTGTACTAATTTAAACGCAGAAAGTAAGAAAAGTATGGGCGCCAAAGTCAATTCAACCTAAATTATGTATTGCCAACTTACGACATGAAGAATCATGCGAGAGACTAAATTTATTAATAAATATCGTTTTTCTAGAGCAAATATTCAATACTTCTCGTTTAAATATTTACAAATAATTATTTAAATGCTTTGTTTATGTTTACAAACTGCTATGGTAATTCTATGGAAGTAATAATAGGTTGAGTATTTGACTAGCATTTGACATGAACATAACATCAAAAAGAGTAATATTATTTTCAAGTTATATTTAATGCTAATAACTGAGTTTCACAAAAGAATGTGTAATAGCTCCGTCTACTAAGCCCTTCAATTTTATTTCAAGATAATATTTTGGTATCATTAATGATATTTTGAGGATTGTTTGAACGGAAAATATTAAAATTTGAAGTGTATTCTGAGTATGCTTTTCTTTCTCAATGCTTTTGAATTCATTTTTCAGAAATGATCGTTCATTTAGCAGACTATCACGTGAAATCAATTAATTTTATCTTAAGATCAAAAGGTACTATCAATGTCTACTGAATTCAGAGTATCTAATACCAAAATTTCATTCCTAACATTGTCAAGTCTTAAAAAAAAAGAGATTAAATTTTTTTCAGAATTAAATTATTAATTAATGTAACGATCGTATTAGCTCTCTTGTGATTTCAAAGGTATCATCTTTGAAAAAAGACAAGCATTTACATGCATGTGACTCAACCATGTGGTGTTAAAATGTGGTGACAAAACACACTACCTTTCTGTAAAAACAGCAACGAAATTGGTCCACTCGTTCCAGATATTATCCCGGACAAAACAAAAAGACAAAAAAATCTTAACAATTAATTTTTATTTTTATATCATTTAAATAAGTATATGATATTATAAAAAGGCAGCTATTTTGATATCTCATACACGCCACTTTAATTTCTACAAATAAAAGTATCCAAAGTTTTTTATGACAATCATTTATTTCAGCAATTGCACAACGTTTCGTAACTCGTTTTGTTACATCATCAGGTGCTAAACTTAGTGAGGGAACGCTATCCCATTGAATTATCTAACTGCAACAGAACAGTCTAGGAAACATACGAAATACCTCACTCACACTCAGTTGATACCACATTACTAACCATTACGAATAAACACTCCATTCAAAGTTTGAATGACACCTAGTGTGTCAAGGGGTTATAAACATATATTGACAATTAAGAAGAAATATTGATTCACTTTAATTTCTACTAGTAAAATTCTCAACGTTGTCTGGGCCTTCTTCGTATTGTAACATACTGCACACGGACCTCGCACCAAGCAGGAAGTCGTGCGCCACGAGGGCGCCGGACAGTTGAATGGGGGCTTAGGCGGACGCCGTTAGGGTGTCGCAAGCAGGCGGGAGCTGAAAGGCCGAAGCTCGTAGTAGGAGGTATTTGGGGAGCTTCCATCAAGGGATAGGCAGCCAGAAGCGCGTGGCGGCGCGGCGCTGTTGCCCGCCGCGCGAACGCGAGATGGCGTCGCGGGTCACGTGACCTGAGAGTATGTAACCCAGAGCGCAGAGCGCGGGGGTGGGTTTCGAGCTGAGTGGAAACCTCGCGCGGGTGCGCAGAAACTTGTGCCCATGGCGGTGCGTAGATGAGCAATGCTCGAAGAGTAACCCATGTTTGGGGTGGGGGGGGGGCGGTGGATTGATTTGATTTGATTTTTTTCATGTTTCCGGGCGCGTCAACTGCTTTGGTCATTAGACCCGTTAGTGTAGTACATGCTTTTCTCGGGAGATGGCGGTGATATTCCCCCGCTGGATGGCGACATCCGGCGCCGAGCTACCGTCGGGTAGTGGGGTTTCCCCCTAACCAGGACTCTCC